>VDFB02144290.1:0-40947 GCA_007258455.2 Sequoia sempervirens
CTCTCACTCACTCTCACTTCACACATCCATGTAGCTAGTTAACTCATCTTCTTAGCCTCTCATCTTGACACATGGCACTTGCACATTCATCATGATCTCTCAATCAATCTCATCCATCGATCTTTCAAATCACCCTACAATGTTGATCAGGTATCAGGTGAAAGCTATAAATCACCCATCATTCAACCATTCAAAGCCTCCACGAATTTTGAGAAATCAAGCCATCTTTGCATCAATTTTGTGAATCAAGGTTATGCTAAGGAAAGAGCAATCTACATACCATTATTGTAGCATTTATCAAGTAAAATGGAGTACGGTTAGGCATGTTTGTGGAGGTAATATTAGTTCAAATTGATTTACTTTATTTTTGGTGTACATACACTCATTGATGTATTCATTGATTATTGAATTGGGTTTATTGCAATACTTATTTTTGGTTTCAATAATTTGATAGGCTCACAGATACACTCACATACATATATAAAGATATTTTAAGTGTGAATTGAGTGTGTAGGTTGACATAGGTCACTAACAAGAATGTGAGAATCATTAGAAACCCTAACCCATTCCACTTCACATGAAAAAGTAACATAATACCATTGGACCTCTATGTCTTGATCAAGAGTGGCTAAGGCTTCAATCAAGCCAAGCTATTTCCTTAATTTTTATACTTTACCCTATTGTTATTATTTGTCATAGCTCAAATTTGTGAACTAAAATTTTACTAAAATTTTCATCATATATTTTTTAGTACTTAAATGCATTTATTATTTAGATGTAGAAGATAGTTTTTTAATCATAGATAAAAGGGGTTTTGAAAGGTCCCTAACCCTTTTACAATATAGGACCAAAAGAGAACATAGAAGGACCTAAGAGGTCATAAATATACAAGAACCAACATAGAAATATAGAATACACAAAAGAAAACTAGTCAACAACCAAATGACAACATATATTCCATCAAGACCTTAGAGCCAAAGGAATAAATCGTGGGCTTTACTAAATAGTTAAGAGGTATGGTAGCCTCCCACTCCTCTTTTATGTGTTTCGAAATTGATCATTTAATGTGTTCAATTCAAAGGATTCTAAATCATAAACTTGATAGTGGTCACAAGTTTTTTTACTTGATCCACCTCGTACCAACCTAGTTGTCCATTCTTTCCTATTCTTCATGTTATCTTGAAACCTCTAGATATTATTGACTATTATGATGTTAAATTTTATAATCTTATCCACATTGTGTTTAAGGGAGGCCATTATCCACATTGTGTTTAAGGGAGACCATTTCATGTTGAATATTGCCTTTAAGGGGAGAAATTTTATTCTCCATCTTTTCCATCATAACCCTTAAAACTTATAGATTCTTTCATAATGCTAAATTCCTATCTTAAATTTTGGTTATAGTATATTCCATGAAAATACTAGAAGGACCTTCTATGTACTATTGTTGCCAAGACTTAAGTTTATGTGCTTGTTCTTGGATTGTATAGGTTAGGTAGAATTAGTAAGTTTTATAATAATATACATTCTATAATATAAAGAAATTCATTATAATAATTTAAATAAAATAAAATAAAATAAGTCATGATTGTTCATATCCTACAACCATTATATGTTCTATATGAGGCATTTTTTCAAATAATTCAATGCTTGTCTATTCTCCCACGCTTGCATACATATCTTCCATGATTGTTGCAACCATATTATTTAAAAAACCAAATTCTTCCTTTATGCCCTCGTATATATCCATAAATTATTTGAAAGATCCCATTCTAGTGCATGCTACACCTACCAATTACATTTACTTATATAGGGAGGGGAAAAGATAAAAAATATTAAATAAATAAAATAATATCAATATTAATTTATTAGAAAGAAAAACTAAAAGAAATTAAAAATAATAATAAAAGGTAAAAGAAAAATACAATGAATATTAAGGAGGGAGGGTATGGCCATGGGAAGTCATAGCCTCATTTTGGAGTTGTAGCACCATAGTGGGTCGTACAACCTCATAATGATGGTTGTGATTCACAATAAACATGAACCTATTTTTATAGCCACTCTCCAACTTTAAAAAAAAATTAAAAAATTATTTAAATTAATAAATAAGAAATAAAAAGTGCAACCTCACTATGATGGTCATAAATAGATAGAAATAATGCATAGTTTATTAGAACTTATGTCTACCCTATCACCAAAGCACTTTGCTTGACCTTTAGTTTTCATGAAAATTTCTACTACATTGCTCTCACCCTACTTGGATGAACTTGACATTACAAAGAAAAAGAAAATAATAGAAATAATTGAGATTATTTTGGATAATAATCTTTTTACTTTTTTATGGTTTCTTTTTTTTAATAAAGTAAAATAAAAAGATTATATATATATGAAGTGAACTAGTCCATTTTTTATTCAAAGTTCCATATATTTTATATTTTAAAATATGTTTTATAATATAATATATTTTATTTTAGCTACTAATAAAATTTATTGAATAATTTTTAATATTTGCAATAAAGGTTTGTCCTTATAGATACAAATTAGATTCTAGGTCTTAATAATGTTTCTTATATGATATTTTACTATGTAAACATGAAATAACATATAACATTTCTTGCAATAATTAATTAAAACATATTGAATATATTATATAATATATAATACAATAATGTATGATGTATATATTTGTCAAAAATAATTAGAATTATGAATATTGTGAGTACTATGATGAAATTAGATTTGTGAAGGAGTTATTTATGTGTATGCATTCATTATGGATGAACTTAAAATATGATGATTGTAGGTAGTATATAGTGATTAGGTCTTAAAAGGAGATTTATAGTCTTACAAGTTTTTTTGTGTATATGTATATATCATAAATAGTTAAGTGGATTTACACGTCTTCTAGATTTAGCATAATGTTTTTAATTAGATAAAAGGGGAAAACAAGGGCCCCTTCCCTTACAAAAACAAAGGCAAGTCAATTCATAACAAAAATAAAATAAAAAATAGTCTAAAGCTACTAAACTAACAACAAAACCAACCCATAGCCTATAAAAGACCCAAGCAAATCCTAAAGGCTTGAAGATACCTCCCTCTCTTAAAAAATATTATGGATTTAAATTCTCAACAATTCAAAATTTGTACTAGGAACCTACTTTGTTGCCTTCTATTTTTTAGTTTTGGTCACATGCTCCTCCAACATAATCTAGTAGCTATTGATGGTGAATGTTAGGCTCTCCTTAGCTTTATTATCTTGTTCACATAATCTTCCAAAGTCTTTGAATTTTATTTTAATTTATAGTATTCCTTATTTGAAGAGGTTTATTTTCATTATATTGATGTGGCAGATGGTGCAAGGAACATCATACTGAACTTGTTTACTTCCTTGATTTCCTCTCTATTAGCTAGTTGACCCTTTTCCTTAGGTATTTCAATTTATTTGTGTTGCTCTTTAACATCCTTATCTTTAGATTTATAAATTTTTTTGTTGGTAGTGATTCTTTTCATTGGTTGTTTTTCCCCTTTGGGTTGGGTTTCCATTTTTTTTTTCGTAGCAACATAGGTCTTTCAATTTTTTTTTTTATTGGAAATATAGATTCCAAGCTCAAACTATCCATAGTTTGGCTTTCTTGGATGTCACCATCCTCATAATTAGGGACATTATTCTTCTCTTTAGGGTTATCCTTATCAAAGTCCCTAGGAACATATAGGCTATCCTCCCCACCCAGTAAAAACCACAACATTCACATCTTCCTATATAGGATTGTCTTTCATTCTATGCTTGAGGTTGGATAATCTATTGGATATTTGATTCCTTTTAAGGCTTTGGAGGGTAGCCACCTTCCCCTTTTTTACTTTGTAGTGTAGAAAATTGATTCTAACAATGGAAATAAGTTTCATTGAGAACCAATATTCTATACTAACATTAGGATGACTCAAATGATATGTTATAAAATTTAATCAGTCCTTTTACAAATATTAAATTAGAAATAAAAATTAATCATTACAATTTCAATACGTACCCAAGTATAAAAGACTAGTGAAAAAATATATTTTTGTGCTAATAATTACAACTTGATAGCAACAAAAGTAGAAAGTATAGATTATAACAATGATTTTATGGCCTTTTTACACCCTTTTTCATGAAAACCAACATGTTGTGTAGACTTCCTCCTGGCATGCCATCACCTTGTATAGATGAAAAGATAAAAGCCCAAAATGTCTCAAGATATGTGCTTATATAGATAAAAGAAATATCACGGGACCACTATGTATAGAAGATATATAAATAACAAAAATAAAGGAGAAATATTTTAAAATAATTTAACCAGATTGATAAATTAGAATCACACAAAAATAATAAACATCACCCAAATATCACATTTTTCCCCACCTCAAATAATTGCAAACAAGAAAAAGGAGAAAAATGTTGGGTAAGTAGTTTAGGGGCTTGCCTCAATTAAAACCCATTTTTGGTGTTTCCACCTCCACAAATAGCTAGGATTTAGTTTGATAATAATGATAAGAGATATTGAAAATGATTGATTAAGAGAAAAATGCAATGCCAATGATATAGAAAATAGATTAAATATATTATGCTACACCAAATACATTTGACTGAGCTAACATAGGAGATTTGTAATCAATGAGAAGGAAACAAAAATATGAAATATGATCTCTTGGAAGCTACAAAAGACCTCCAAAGTGGATTTCCAAGCTACAACAATGTTTTCTTATCCAATCTCATCATGAAAAAGTGGCATACAAAGTATCAAGAGTGGTGTTTGCTTCAAATCTTGAAAAATACTTCCAAAAATTGTAGGGAGCCAAAACAAGAGCCTATGCATGAATGTGTGTGAGAGAGATTGAACGAAGAGCTTCCATTTTTCAAAAGAGAAAGTCACAAATTTTCTACAAAACACAACTGTCACTTAGGGGCATTAAATTTGAAATATTCTTGAGAATGTAATAGTCCAATGCCCACTTGAATCATAAATTTTTGAGGGACATCTACATGTGGTGATACCATCCAAGAAAAATAGACTCAAAAAGCCAAGATCATATTTCTAGCCAAGAGACATTTTGGTATCAAAACATTACATTTATACTATTTTTATATTACGAACTAAAGGGGAGGACACTACATAGTGTGAAATTGCAGTGCTACACAATTTTCATCGCTACATTTTCTCCCCACTTTAGCAGGCATATATATTATGCTAAATATGCACGTTAAAGTAAGAATGGATTATAATAAAAAATTACCAAAGGATATTGTAGAGGAAGAAGAATCATCAAACCCACATGGATATGCCCCTAAGGAGAAGACCTGAAAAACAACTAAAATATTTTGACACAAAATAGACATGTTATGCAAAAAAAATTACATAGAGCATGTTAGCTAAAAAGACACATATTAACCAAAAAAAGAAAGAAATATAACAAGAAGAGTATGAGATTGAAGATTTTGATAAATAGTTCTGGTAAATGATTTTGATAGACATGGCTAGCAATTGTGTTATGCTAGAAACCATATAATGATTTTGATTGATCATGCTCATTGCAATCTATGTTGTAGGACAATTGTGGAAAATATAGGACATATGAAGATCAAAAATTTAGCAAGCTATGATATGCTAGGTAGTTGATATGCTATCAAGCTATTATAAATATTTTTTATTTGAGATAAAAATGTGATTGTGCATTGTGATATCCCCCCTTAAAATGATTATGTAACTCGAGGAGTGCAAATATTTTAAGGAGAGATGAAATAAAAATATAAGTGCTTATGAAAGAAATATCAAATAGTATTTTATGTCATGAAACATAAAAAAATGTGCTCATATAATGTCATCACACGATGTAGGGATGACACATAAAATCCACATCACTTGCACCAAAAATACTAAGGGACCCACAAAATTGGGATCAATATGAAAAATTGATAATTGTGTATATCATTTGAATTAAGTTTTTGTATAGTCATCATTTCCCAAGCATAGTGGAACTACAAGCACGAAGGAAGAAATTCAAACTTTTAAAATAAAATAAAAAAATTGGGTCAACATGGAAGAGACCTTAATGTCTTGAGACATTGCATCATCCCTAAAAATGAAAAGATCAATGTAAAACATAAACTAAAATGATGGTAAAAATTAAAAAAATACAATGCTTCGTCCCCTTGTATCCACATATAGGTACACGGGTATCATGGGTCCTCTAGGTAATATTACAAACATACACAAACAAGCATAGGGGAAAGCACAAACGAAGAACACAAATATGACAACTAAAATCTACATTTATAAGAGTACTACTTTAAAGTTCTTCCTCAAATAGATCATCAATCTCCCAATCTTGATCATAAGGGGAAGGAGATAGATCTTGTAAAGGAAGTATCGTTAAAAGTAGTACTAGGAATCTCACCCGCAACATGAGCTAGAGAACTAGCTACAAGTACAACATCATCTTGTATATCCTTTGCGGTGAGTGTCAACAATTTTGTGAAAATAGTAGACAATGTTGGAATATCTTCAATGGAATCAAATAGATTCTCCCCCTAAGGAGAAAATGGTGAATCAATATCAAAATATATGATAAGAGAGCTATCATGAATAATCTCATGAATAGAAGTGATGATCGACATAAAATAATTTCACTTCTCCTATGAAGAAAACTGATGAAGAAGGATTTGTGTGTGGCAGAGAAGGCGGATTTAGTTTTTTTTGATGGGGTGGGATTGGATAGTGCTATAGTTTTCTTTTGGGAGGTGGGAAAGGGATATTAATGTCAACGATGACCGAGCAAAGAACATCTAGAAGAACTTTATGAAAAGTACATTAGAATGGTACTAAATTAGAATGTGTGGCACAAGATATCATATAGATGTGATCAACATGTTTATTAGCTCAAAAAATGGGTGGATTTTAGGAAAATTTGGGATTAGAGGCAATTCCATCAAAGGAACCAAGAGCACTTGCACTCTCTTTAGATGAGGTTCATTAAGATTCGAGGAAGAAACAAGAGGTGGTATTGAGGAAAAATAATTAGTGGTGGAGATGAAGGAGAAGAATGCATAACCAAATATGGAGGTGGTCACATTGGAGGAGGACATTCAGAATCTGGAATTTGTATGATAACTTGTTCATAGTCCAATACACATTGACGATGCTTATGCTCACGCACAAGTTGATTACTTCGATGATGGGGTCCATATGCAACTATTGGAGGGGGGAATCACTCTACTTCAATTGTGGGGTTGTCTTCACTTTTGAAATATGAGGAATAACAGTCTTGATAAGTGAAGGGAAAGAGATATGGGGCGCATGTTGCATATCATGCATCATTGTTGTCTTTTCTCTTTCTATCACAAGGGTTGTTAGATGGTTAGAAGGAACCACGAGAGGACGAGGCATGGGTGGTGCATGGGAATATTTATGTCTATTGGGTTGTTGTACTTTTGTACTAGAGGTGTAGGTCGAGAAATAATAGGTGCCACATGAGGATAGAAGATATAAGAGGAATATTTACCCAACATTGGTGCCTTTCCTCAATTGCCAAAACTAACATTTGGGGGAACAAAAGGTACCACCAAAGGTTGGAAAAACTTAGGGGGAATGGGAGGTTTACCTAATGGCACATGTTTATCCTTAGCCACCACAGGGGTAGGAATCGAGATAAATGAATGTTATTGTTGGTGGGAAATCGAAGGGGAAGCAACCACCTAAGAAGAAGAATGAACTATAAAAGAAGAAGATGATGAAAAACCTACTTTGAATTTTGAATATGATATAAATAATAAGTCACCATGAGGTTTTAGAGGTCCTTAAGGAGTGGGCCAAAAATAATCAAGAGAAAATCTACCACAAGAAATAAGTGGTTTGTATATAGTATGTTGGATAGTATGCATTATACCATTGTGAGAAAATTTTAGACATTTGTGCACCACTAAAGTGACTACATTCATGGAAGTTGGACATGAAATTCCTAACTTCACTTTGAACAACTGGATCTAGGGATAACCACAAATGCGATTTCTATTGACTTGGGTACAACCTAGACCAAAAAAGTAATGGAACCCATAGTAGGCAAAGAAAGACCGTCGCATGTACAAATGGTCACAAGAGTGCTATTATACATGTTTGTAAAAAACATTGATAAAGAGAATTTCTTATGTGATAACATTGAACTTGATGGTAAGATCAACAAGAACACTATTAATGGTCTTATCATTAAAATGAGAAGGTATATAAAGAGGTCCATTCTCTATATCATATGATAGATCATTAAAAGAGAAAACTATCTTAGGAATATATGGGGTGTTGACATCAATCATGTTTACAAATTTTTTTGAATTATATTTAAGAGAATTAGAAGTTGAAGTATCAATTTGTTATGAAGTTGTTCAAATGTGATGGAAATTGATGTATAGATTTGAAGTTGTTTTAGTTTGGCAATCAACTTGTTAGTGCTCTCTTTCTTATCATAGATCCATATATTACCTACATTGATGCGGTCTTGCACCAAATGGAAAAGGCACAAACACCACTCAATATCATTCCCAGGAACATAATGAAACTGATAGAAAGATTTTGAATTATACCAATCTAGACAAGGTTGATCGATTTGAACTGGTTTAATTTCATGAGGTGTAATTAACATATCTTTTAATAGATCATAAAATTTCATAAATGGTCTACACTATCGAGGTACTATAGTTGAGACCTCATAATTTAGTGATACAATAATTATGCTTGCCTGCTAATTAAAAGGTTTATTTATTTATTAGTTTCTAAAAGAAGACACATTACCTTGGTTATTAGAGTGATCCAATGAGGTTGATCCCCTATACTGAATGATAGTCTGTTAATAATCTCATAAGGCAATACAAAGATGAGAAAAATATTTGTACTTCATCAATAAGATTTTATCCATAAGTGTTGGCTAAAAGTCTCCAATGAATGAAAATTATATGGAATATGAGAGCGCATAGGAAATTCACAAATATAACAATTGACATCTAAAAATGAAATCAATTAATTTCTCAATAGAGTCCTGCTTACAATGGATGAGATCAATGAATGCAATATATAGTCCAATATTCACATGGAAATGTTGGAGAAATTGATTGATCAATTGTTCACATGTGTACATTGAATTTTCAAGTAGGGAGAAAAACCAATCCAACATGGTATCTTTCAAAGACCGCAAGAATAGTTTAGCTAACAATTCATCCTAAAAAAGAAAATTGTTGTATAATGTAGTGAATACATAAGTGTGACTCTAAGGGTCTCCTTTTCCACTCTATTTCTTGAATTGAGGTGCTTCAAAGCCCTATGAAATAGACGTGTTAAGGATATACAATACTAATGGAATGGGTCTATAATATGGTTAAATTAATGGCTGGGAAGAAGTGTTGGATAAATTGGCAATCTGAGTTTAATTGACCAACATTTTGCAAACATTGGTTTAGCATGGGATCTACTATATGAGTATAAATAGTGAAAATTTGTATGGCTACATATATAGGGGTGGTAGATGTAAGGGGTTGAGAAGCACTTAACTCAAGAAATCCAAAAGAAAAACTAGAAGAAAGACTAGAGGAACAACTAGCAAAGAAACCTATAGAAGGCATAGCTATTGTGGGCATAGGTGATGTTGTCACCATATGGGAAATAATATTGGCATCAACATAGACAATTGTGTGCTAATAATATTGGAATGTGAATCTTGCAAGTTTCCCAAGTTTGAAGTATAGGAGGGGACATTGCTATGCACAAAGTGTGTCATACTCTAAAGAAACTCAAGTGCTTTAGTATAAAAATGTAACATATTACAGATAATATCCACGATGGGTACACCTTGTGTTAAAGTATCATTAGATAAAGCATTTTGAAATTCATACAAATTTTATTCCAAGAACTAAATTTGTTCGAAAGGAACCTTGATAGTAGTTTCATGATCAACCTCACTACTCGAAGAAGGAGATGAGGCAATTAGTGAAATAGGATTAGCATAAATATAATGATGATAATTAGGATAATTAGGCATGCTTGTTGTGAAATGTTCTTTTGAAAATTCTAGTCAAATTTAGATAGGAGTGCTAAAAGGTATTGTTTGTGACATGTTAAGATTTTAAAGGCTTCTTCTATATTAATAGAAGAAGGAGATTGGGTTGTAAAGTTCATAAGAGTCTTTACAACACTCAATCTAACTATAGTTTGGGTAACAAAGAAAAAAAGATTTCTCAGAAGCGTTTCTAATTTATAATAAAAATAAAATTTAATTACCAAAATGCACTATACAAAATTGATTCTAACAAAGGAAAGGAGTTTCCCTGAGAACCAAGGTTCTATACTAACATTAGGATGAATTAGACGATCTTTTATACAATCTAATAAATCCTTTTACAAAGTTTATAACTGGAAATGAAATTAATTATTATGATTTCAATACAAATACCTAGTTATAAAAGATTGGTGAAAATATCTATTTTTGCACCAATAATTACAAATTGATAACAACAAAAATAGAGTGCAAATTATAACAATGATTTTGTGACCCTTTTAGAGCCTTTGCCATGGACACTAGTGCTTAGTATGAACATCCTCATGGATTGTTGTCATCATGTATAGATGAAAAGATAAAATATTGTAATGTCTTGAGATATGTGCATAAATAGATAAAAGAAATATCACAAGACTATTGTGTATAGAAGATATCTAAATGACAAAAATGAAGGAGAAATAATTAAAGGATTTAACAACGTTGATAAAGTAGAATAATAGAAAAAGAATAAACGTCACCCAAATCTCATGTTTTTCCCCACCTTGAATAATTTGCTCAAACAAAAGAGGAGAAAAATGTTGGGTTGGTAGTGTAGGGGCTTGCCTTAGTCAAACCTCAATTTTAGTGTTTCCACCTCCATACATAGCTAGAATTGATTTTGATAATATTGATAAGACCTATTGAAAATGATTGATTAAAAGAAAAATACAATGTCAATGATATAGATAATAGATTAAATATACTTTGCTAGAACTAGAAACATCTGACTGCTAACATAGGGGAGTTGTAATCAATGAGGAGACAACAAAATGAAATATGATCACTTAGAAGTTGCAAAATACCTCCAAATTGGATTTCCAAGCTACAACAATGTTGTCTTACCCAATCTCATCATGAAAGAGTGATGAATAAAGTATCAAGAGAGTGTTGTTTGCTTCAAAGTTTGAAAAATTCTAGAAATTTACGGAGCCAAAATAAAATCCTCTGTGTGAATCTAAGAGAGACAAATTGAATGAACATCTTTCTTTTTCTAAAAATAGCAAGTTGTGGCTTTTCTACAAAAACAACTATCACTTAGGGGCATTATATTTGAAAGATTCTTGGGAATGTAACGCTCCAATGGCCACTTGAATCACATTTTTTCTTGGGATATTAACATGTTGTGTGGACATTCGCTCGTGGTGATTTTTTCTAAGAAAAATGGACTCAAAATCCTAGGATCATAAAAAAATTGCTTTCCAAGAGACATTATGGTATCAACACTTTAGATTTAAACTATTTTTATATTATGAACTAAAGGGAAGGGCATTATGTAGTGTGAAATTGTAGGGGTATGCAATTTATGACACTATACACTTGTCCCAATTTTTTCTTTTCCTTTCTAGGAAATGATTTTGACTAGTTTCTTTTTAGGGCTTGGGTGGATAATCTATCATAAATTTGTATATATAGTTGCACATTAATTGATTACATTTTTTTTTATTTGTAAGCTATGGGGATAGGGGCCCACTCCCTTTATTAAGAAACTAATAAAAATTACAAATAGCTTCCAAGCAGCAAAGAAGGGGCTGAAAGCTATAGGAGTCTCCAGAAGAACAGAAAGAGGAGAGCTAAAAAGACCTACAGAAGAAAACATAACTGAAACAAATTTCTAGAATTGATACAATGACACTCAAGAAGAGAAAGCAAAGCACAAACACCCAAAAGACTATGCCCTAGAAGTGTTTCAAAAGAGAAGTCTCCAAGGTCCGTTGTGAACCAACTTCCACCGCTTATAAACCTTCAATGCAAAGCTTTTCCGCAACAGAATTCCTCCCAGCCTTCCACTTTGAACCACAATCAGGTTTTAATTTTCCATTTAAAGACTAAGAAATCCCAAGTTTATGGGGAGGATCCAGAGAAAGATCATCAAAATAGTCATGAATTTTCTCTTCCAAGTCCTCCATGAAAGGGAAGGCACCTTCAGATTCAAAGCCATATTCCCCCGACCTAGAGGGAGAATCGGGTGGGCTCTCATGGATAGTGACAATTGGAAGAGAAGAGGGATTTTCCTACTGATCTAGAATCGACACTGACTCCTAGGGAGGATCGAAGAACTTACCATGATTCCTCCAAATGAACTCTGTATCAGAAGCACAACCATTTTTGACCCACTTCTCTAAGAAAACATTCCTCACCCCTGCCAAATATTTGAGGGAACAAGCTTCAATCCTGTGTCCAAGCATATTGCAACAGAAGCAACAGAAGGGTAAACCTTCAGTTTAAAAATTGAGTCCAGACACCGTGTGAAGAATGGATATGAATAGAATGAGTGAGGAGTTTAGAGATGTCCACCATTACACACACCCTATAGAATCTACAATTTGAAGCCACCCCATTTGAATCAAGCTTGACAAAGGACCCCACCTAATTGATCATATTGCTAAGCATATCCACATTGCGTAGAACCAGGGGTAGGTTGTAAAGCCTGATCCAAACATGAATAAGTGTAATCTTCATTGTAGCTAGGTCAAAGAAAGGTGGCCAACGAGAAATAAAGAGGCCAGAGTGCCCCAAAAACCAAGTCCCTTTCTGCAAAACAAAGTTACAATCCTCCATAGAACAAAAGGTTATAAAAAAAACCAAAATCCAAAGATTCTACAGAAGGAAGAGTCAAATTACTCTAGGTGCATTTGATCCATTTGATAACAGAGGACACCGAAGGACACTTGTGTAGGCATCACAGAAACACCGAGCGAATACCCCAATCCTTCGCAATTGCTTCAATACATCCATCCAAGATGCAAAAGTCTGTTGGCTTATCGGAAAAAGAGACAACAGAATCCCCAAAGGAGAAATGATCACCACCAAATTGAGAGCCACTATCCATTTTTGGTGGAGGGGAGGGAGCAGGAGGAACCAGAGGGCTGGGTAGATTAAGGTTTTCCTATGTAGCATGCTTATGGAAAAAATTTGAACACACATGAAATGGATTCACCCTATTTTTACACTCATCAACAGAGCCAATGGGCACGATGCTAGAAGCAACCCCTGCAATGTTAGCAGCCAGAGGATCGAAGGTCCGAGGTTTGTCCTCTTACTTCTTTGAAGCTGTATACACAATGAACTTTAGAATGACTGGCTGGAGCTTGTCTATCTCAATGATCTCATACCGTAGCATTTGGTAGCTCCATTCTTTGGCATTATCTTCCAGCTTCTTCCAGTCCTCATCATATTTTGTGCCTTGATCTCTGAACAACTCTGATTGGTCGAAGGCACGAGCGGCAAAACTCATGAATCCCATCGTTATTTCACTAGACATCCTGCCCTCCATCTTCTTCCGAAAGTAAGGTTTTACCTTTTCCGGATCCATGTGTACTGTGGGCATGTCATATTTTGTCATCAGTTTGAGGTATCAAGCGCATTCCGCTATGATTTCCTTGAACCACTCGATGTCCGGATCCACTCTACTCATTATTTTCTCCAACCTTCCTTTCTTGTTGTCAAGATCCTGCCTCCACACGTCCATCAGCCAGTGATCGTTCTTTTTGAATGCAAGCTCCTTTTCCCATGTGGCCTTTGGCAACTGAAGGATAGCCTCAATCTTTGGAAAGGTGGAGTCGTATGTTGTAGGGAAGTCGGTGCAGAGCTTCCTCGTGATTTCCAAAATTGTTGCAGATCTGAGAACTTGTTGGCTGTCCGAATAGCCCGGCAAATACCCATGTTCCCGATGTAAAGGACCTGCCAAAACCAACTCTCTGTAGTCTTTTCCAAGTTATTTCTTCTCTCCATCTTATCAATTTGTTCTTTGGACAGCAGTTGGGGTGGGGCCATGGACGTGGTAGGCAGGTCATCCACCGAAGACCATTGTTGGATGTAATCCATCAAGGCGGTCCCCTGTGCCTTGAGCTCATCCTTTGAAACCTTGTCCTGATTTATCAGGTGCACCACCGTAGCCACTGATTCCTCAAGATGCCCCACCTTCTGCTCTCTGGTGGCAATTCCTAAATCAAGGGTGGAGATGTTGTAGCTCACACTAGCCTGGCCCACCACAGGCGTTGCTATTTGCACAACATGAGACCCAGAAGCATCCATTGTTACCTTGGATCTGATCTTAGGCTTCTTCTCTTTTCTAGTTGTGATTTTTGCTCAGGCTAGGATAGCCTCCAACCTCGCTCTTGGGTCCTTCAACACAGGGGTCTTCCTTTCAAGCTGTCTCTCCAACCACTCAGGCACGACAGACTTTTCCTTAGGTGATTCACAACCACACTCGCTTTTCTCGGCCAAGACCTCTATTTCCTTATCTTTGGGGTCCCTTTCTTTAATTTTAGCAGCATCTCCTTCTTCTTCATCGGAGTCCTGGATGAACACAAGGCGCTTAATAGGAGGCTTGGTGAATAATTGCTGCCCGGGACTTTCTTCCTTTTCCATTTCCTTCCCCTTATTTTCCTTAGTTTGCTCAACCTCGTGCACGTGCTCCTTGAGCTGCTCAATTTCGAGGCTCTTGACAGCTTGAGCCTCACCCTCAGGTTTATCTTCTCCTAGATTGTCCTCTTGTTGTTGTCCTTCTTCTCCAAGAGGCGACCTTTCTGCGTCTTCTTCAGTACCCTTCGGCTGCTGGGCCATTTCTTCCTCAAGGTCATCGTCGAAGGTCTGTACGATGACCCTACCACCAACATCTTCCTCCTCATCTCCACTCTCGGAGGAGCCCGTTCCTTCCTCCTCGTAAGCCACCCTGTCAATTGTCCGATGTTCATATTCTAGGTGCTCGTGGTATTCATCAGCCTCTTCTTCAAATGGCTTCGAGGCTTCTTGCTCGCGTCTCTCCCATTCCTCGGAAATCAGCATGGTGGCCTCCATCACCGATGGTCCTGCTGGAGGCTGTGAAGGTTTAGCAATAGCAAGGACTTGCGCAAGGGCCGCTTGAAGAGTGGGATCCATAAGGATCTAGGAGAGCTCAAAGGGGAGATTCTGCATATGTTTGGAGAAGGCCTCAGGAAAGGCAGAAGCGGGTATTGGCGTCGTCACCATAGCTAATGGGAGTGATGTAGTGGGTGACATGGCAGCGGAGGAAGGAGGAGTAGTTACGGCAAAGGAAGAATCAATGACTATTATAGGCTCGGCCGGAGGTGAAGGGGCGAGATGGACAGAGATGTCCACTATTGGTGGGGATGTGGCGACCAATGCTAGAGAGGCAGATGATGGGGCAGTCACAACAGGGAGGGCCGAAAGAGATTTTACTTGGTCCATACCCTTTTCTCCTTCCTCTTGGATTAAGTGCTGCTCTGTGGTGCCCCCTGTTTGTTTATGCATTTTAGAAGGTGAGCCCCCTGGATCTTTCCTTGTATAAAATTTGGGATCAGGGGACTGCTCTTTTTTTGTCTCTTTTCTCTTCTTGGATCTGGTGACTGGAGGAGACTTGGATGTCCCGCCCGTTGAAGTAGTGGCAGCGGTCTCCTCTATGGCACTTGGTTCACTCTTGAGTCCTTCGTATGTCAAGACCACCCCTTGCTATTTTAATCGGGCCACTTGTCCATCAACCCACTCCTTGGTACGGGCCAAGATTGGCTTGGTTATAATATTGAGGTCATCGACCTCTTGCTCATCCCAGTCTATTGTTGGTATCAAAAAATTGGCGACTGCGGGGTACCTGGGGTCGATTACGGTGCTTTCGTCCTCCTCAACTTGATCTGGTATGGGAAATGGCTACACCTTTCTTATAAAATACACAGTCATCTGCATATAGTGCCTTGCACGTACTTCCTTATCATCCTGACAATCCCCCCAAAAGTCCTCAATGTGGTGCAGATGAGCGAACCCCGGTCCTAGTGCCTTCCTTACATGCCCATATGGGTCCATTCGCGGGCGAGCAGTGTGCAGGTGAAAATGATAATCCTTCAATTCTTTCTCAGAGTTACCAACACACTAGGAAGTTTGTAATCTATACATGCCCTGACCAAGGGTCAAGGGATAAGAGATTTCTGCTACGTGTTTGTCGTTGAAGACTGCCTATATGTGTTGGAGCTGCCGAGAAAGCTCCAATAGGATGATCCGGTCATTGGGGTATCGAGGAAACTTGTTTGGCCTTTCGGTGAAGCCTTGGGCACGGATGTATGTGAACTTTGGATATTGAATGAAGAGGAAGGTGTACTGCTTCAAGAATGCCCGAGCACTGTGGGAAACTCTTCTCTCAAAATCCCCAGCAATCATTCTGATGATATGGCTAATGAAGGCGTCATTTACCCTGCAATATTCCTTCTTGAAGTTTCGGTACTGGAGCTGGGGGTACCTATCATAGGCCTTCAGTCTTTGACCCTACTCCTCATTGGGTGCCACAAACAACCCATTGTATTGTCTCCGGTCTTCCAAGGAGTAGACGAGATATGAGGTCATGTAAAACTTGGAACTCTTCTTCACATTGACGAACTGCTCATGGAAGCAGTCGCTTATTATACCTCCCCAATAGAACGAGGACTTCGTGGTGACATCCTCATTCTCATGGAGGATCTATTCAGTGAAGTACACCATCCACTCTTGAAAGAAAGTAGCAGTAGGAAGACCCATCACTCTGCTTAGCATCGTGACCAAGTCGTGGTAATCTTCATGGAAATCACTACGGAAGAGTTCATGAGGACCTTTGCAGCGCTACCCCTTTTTTCTTTAATCCAATGCTGATTTATTAACTTTTTGTAGCCTGTCGGGTTATCATCCCATGCCGCCTGGCATTCTTCTATGGTACGCATTTCCATTTCTTGAAAAGTGGGAATATGGAAGGTCTTTGTAATACCTTCAGCTGACATATCTGCCAGAATATTACCATCCTTGTCCACAATTGTCCTTGTATCTGGTTGATATGCCTACCGACAAGCCATGACTAGCTCAGGGGCTACGAGGGATGGAGGGAAGCCTGCAGCTTTTGCAATTCCACTTTGTCTGATAAGCCTTGCATTCTTGGTCGTCGGGTTGATTCTGACCCTTAGTGTAAACTCATCAATATCAAATTGGCCGATATTGGTGTCTGTTATTTCTTTCCAGTCTGTGGTGATTTTTGATCGTAGAGGTTCACCCTAGAACTGGAACTTCATCTGGTCCTTGTCCTCTTTTCCGCGGGGAGTTTTGCCCGACTTCTTTCCTTTGTCTTTCTCCACGACTGCCCCTGAGGGTCCTACAATTGATTCCATATATCCTGCAAGCAAAGACATAGTCAGGGCAACTAATCATGAAAGCTTTGACGTTAGTTGAAATCTCGTAGATGAAATTAACTTTAGACATTTTATCATTCATAAAATCATACCTTTGCTTCCATATATTATTAGTCTTTTAATTGAGGGCTTTCAGAAAATTCGGGCCTGGAGGGCCGGACTTCTCTGGCAGGAATGTTGTTTTGGAAGGGCAATCGGGGTAGAGCGATCCAAGAGACTTCTCCCGACCGAATTTCAATGGTTCACAAGGATCGTAGCAAAGAGGGCCAAATTTGAGCACATGGGTCAAAATCAGACTTCAAATTTGAGGTCATTTGGATCGATTTAGGAGCATCTAGAGGTACAAGGCCGGAAAGTTGTCTAGAGTTGGCAGCTTGAAACGGCTTGGCAGAAATGGTGTTCTGGGGACGAAACTCCGGGGTCCGGGACCCGGCGGGTCCAACAACGGTCGATAATTTTTAGTTTTCAAAGCACTCGGGAAATAGGGGCCGGGAAGCTGTCATGCCTTCGTCGTTCGGGATGGCAATCGTCAGACAGAAGTCTGGAGGGGGCGACCTGACAGATCAGACCCAACGCTTAGGTTGGGTATTTTTATTTTCTCTGTAAATTTTTCGCAGTGAACAGGAAGGCAGAGCCCGGAGGCCGGAAAGGAGCAAGGCAGAGGCTGTTTGAAATCTATCTTACGTACAGACGGTTGAGGGGACCTCGGGGCCCGGAGGGCGAAGTTCTGGTGAAGGTTCAATGTTAGGAACGATGGAATCCGAACGGAGTTCCGGAGGGTGGGGCCCAACAAGGGCAAGGATGCCGAGGTTTGACTGTTTGGAAACCCTCGCGGCAAAAGGTCGCCTAGGACCCGAGAGGCGGGAGGACGTTGCGCATTCGCCGTTCACAACGGTGAAGACTCCACGGAAGTCCGCGGACCGGGACCCGACGAGGTGTCGGAGGGTTGATTTGAGCACAGAGACAGATGCCAAAAGGAGGCTTGGGGCCCGGGGCTCGGGTGGACGGGGTAGGTTCGCCATCAGGAACAGTAGGAGCTCGAAGAAATCCTGAATGCGGAAGTCCGGGGTCACAGGCCCGAGAGGCCTAAAAGCAGGTCATTTTCAAAACCTAAGTTTGCGACGCCAGATGGCGAACCGCCGACGGAGATCCGATGGTCTGGGCTTGAGGGATGGTGAAGTTGTTTGAAAATTATGGTTATTTTGCTAAGTCCCTGCCGGTGAAGGGAGAGTCCGGGCCTGGAAAAGGCGAATGCCCCTGCACGAAGAACAGCCACACGAGGGCCAAGTTCCGGATCGATCGTGAAGGCGCCTAAGATGTTTTTCAAAGGTTCTAGATCATGGGTTTTGTGCATTGCATTATGTTTCATCTTTTAATTGTATTTTTTTATCCTGGGTTGTTCATTACTATAGGTTTTAAAATAACGAAAAATTGCTCGAGAGGGCAAACGGTAAACCTACCTCGGACACCCGATGCGGAAAGGCGTGAAATCCACTCACGATCAGCAAGTGACGACAACGGGTGCAAGGGCGACGATTGACGAAGATAGGGATCCTCTCTGGCAAGCACTCTGACCTCTCTTTGCAACAATGACAAGTGAGAATGACAGGTTGCTCAAGATATTTATACTCCCACCGCCATTAATGGCCTCATTAAATGCAAGTACGACATGGCAGATAGTTGGTGAATTTGAATTTGCGGACGGCGGCGGGAGGTTTGGGGTCCGGGGTCCGGGAGGACGCGGGATGACGACCGTTTGGAATTCATTTTGCATACCGGTGGCGAAAGGGAAGTCGGGGCCCGGAGGGTAGAGTTCCGTCAGTGATTTGCCACCGGGAACGGCAAAGTCCGCATGAAGTTCCGAGGGAGGAAGCCCGGTGGTTCAGGCCTGGAAGGGGTGAAAGCAGCCGAGAAAATTTTGCAAGTTTGAGCAGACGGAAAATCGAGAGTCGAGACTCGAGGCCCAAGAAGGCGGGAGCCATCCGTCGTTCGGGACGGCGGACACAGAGGGGAAACCCGGCAAGGGAAACCTGGCAGGGCGGGCCCGACAGGCCACAAGGCCGCTGGCATAGGCAAACTGCCAGGGGGACCCCGTAAGGCACCATAACCTAATCAAAATTGAAGGGGCGAAACATGGTCAACTTAAGATGAGACTTTGGAGGTATGTTGACCACCTAGGACACCAAAATGGGGCACACAAAATGAGGCGGCGACAAAAACGACCCAGCAAGACAAAAGAAAAAGAGTGTCCCCGTTCCGAATGGGGCGTGTGTGCTGAGGGCACAACAACCCCAAATCAAAGATCATACCTCTTTCATCCCTCCCTCACCACAATAGTACGTCCACCATGCCTCGCACCAAGGAAACACATGGATTTTCCCTTCGTTCGTTTCTACAAATCACCGTCTTTTGGTTCACCATCCCTACATGTAGTCAGAGCAGCAGCATCGCCATTTCGAGCAGCACCAGGAGATCCCTCACACATTGTCACAGTCAATTATACTCACATTAATTAATTACTTGATGTCAACTAGTGTATCGTAAAATTTGAAAATAATTAAGGAAATGAAAATTAAAAATTCTATAACTTCCCTTGTTTCTTTTGTAGGAATATAATTGAATTATTTCACCCTCTCACCCCTACTTGTACCAAAAGTATAAAATAAACAGATGCAAGTAATGGTAGATTATTATTATTGAATGAAAATGCTTAAATTGTTATAGTCATATCTAAATATTTAATATGTTACATAACATCCAACTTCACTATACTATTATCATCTTTTGAAATTAGATGGTGATATTTTAAGCCTTAGGATTTCATATTTTAGACATAACCTAAGCTCCTCATATTAACACTTAAATTAGAAAGGAAGAAGTTTGAATAATATTTTCCATTGAAATGCCATCCTAGGACTTTGGTGCTTGAGGGATAGAGAAAATTTCCCTCCACCTAATTATAGGCTTGGGAATGGTAGTCCCCCCCTTTTCTTGGAGGATTCATCACTTGAAGTAGAAGTGTTCCCACTAGGGAGACTAGGAAATATTTAATGCACAACACTATATGTAGACCTATTTTCCTACCTATTGCTTGTTGAGCCCATGTATTAGTCTCATGTTTTTTTATTAAAGGGGTAGAATGGGTTTTGAAGGGGCCCCAAAACCCTTTACAATAAACATCATCTAGCAAAAATCTAAACTACCAAAAAATTATGGTTGATTTTCCTCCCAACAACATTTGAGTTTTGAAAGGACCTAAAACCTTTTAAACTCTGTAGCTGAGGTGCCAACACAATAAGATAGGAAGAAAACCTACACAACCCCATGCCCCTTTCTTTCATTCTGAGCACCCTTAACCAAGGTGTGGAAGACACAAGCATGTTTAAGAAGACATATCTTCTTTTTTTGAACAATCTTCCATAAACCATCATCCTCCAAAGGCTTAGAAAAAGGGGAGATAGGAGGGATAGCCTCTACTAAAGACCCACTTTGAGCTCTCACAGGTGCTAAAAGAGGTGTTGAAGGAAACATCAAAGCTTCTAGCATAACATGATATATAGCCTTAATACCCAACACTAAAGGGTTGAAAGGTGGAGCAACCAATACTAGGCCTTGAGAAGACAACCCAATAGGAGAAATATTTGTTCAAAGTCTTGATGGACCTATGGGTAGGGTCCTTGGTCGACTCATCATCCTCATAATCAAAATAATTGACAGTCAAATACTCATAAAGGGATTCCTCTAAAAAATCGCCTCACCCTTCTTGTGGCAAGAGCTCGAGTAATCTAAAGTAGGGTGTTTAATAATGAGGCAACTCTTGCTACAAATGGGAAGACCCTCATAGTTGAGTGTTACATTCCATGGTATATCCCTAACAAGAAAGAAAATATCCCCAAATAGATCCTTGGAGGTGTCAATATCCACAAAAATGTGAGTAAAAGTAATATGATCGAAGTTTGTTGATGAATCATCCTCATGTAAAAAATGACCAAGAACATTGTCAATAGATTCAAAAATAGAAATTTCCCAAAGTTGAAGAAGGGGATTGAATAGTCTAACCCAAATATACATAATACTTAAAGATTCAATTAAGGGGTTGAAAGAAGAAAACCACTCTATGAGTGAGAGGGGGTGATGTCCTCATAACCAAACCCCACACTTTAGCACCCACAAATTATCTTCTTGTGATAGGAAGGATGCAAATAAAAATCCCTGAGCATAGGGATAAAATTCAATCCTATCCTTAGTAAGAGGTCTCCATGAGTTGAAAGTCTATTTATTCAGTTCTAGAAGGGAGGGCTAGAAATGATTGAATTTATAGATGAGGGCTTGATGTTCAAAATTCTCTTCATTATCCACCACCTCCTTGAAACAAATGGCAATAGGAGAGGATGGAGAATAGGGAATAGGTTGGGGTTTTCCTCGCAAGGAGGGACGAGAATGGCAAGATGAATGTCATGGCACACCAATAGTATGAGCAACAATCACAAAAATTTTCCCCACTTCAGGCTTAGGAGAGGAGGCACGAGTAACACCACAGTCACAAGGAACATATGGGTTCATGTTAGAAGAGACTTCAACCTTGAAACACGATACACACATCACAATGAGTGGCATTGTGGGCCTGAGAGGAAGAAAATCCACCTTCATTAAGGCACATGATCCACCAAGTGTGAGTGAGTTCATTCTAGGAGCGATTAGAAAAATAGGAGCAACAAACATTCTAGAAGCAATAGCCAAGAACTCTTTGTACTTGGTTTTGATGGCTATGATATGATTATATGTATTGGTCTCATTAATGAGCATTTGAGTAGAATATTTATAAATGATTAGCAATATATAAAAATTGTGAGTACTTGTAGCTATATGAACTCTCCATTCTAGATGAAGACTAATAAGCATTATCCTCCTTAGTAGAGGATGTGGTGCTAGAAAAACAAAAGGGACATTAGCAATAAAGTCCAAGAAACATGGAAAATTGGAGTCAAAGATGGTATTTCAATTAAATAGTGGGCAAACTCTTCCCCCACCCAATATCTTATTAATCTTTTTATCATACCAAAAACCTCCTGTATCACCCTAAATCTGACATTGTTCCTATTAATTAATTAAATAAGAACTATTTCATTAATTCACCCCTTTATCCCCTCTTAATTAATTAATTAAATATTATTTATTTAATTAATCCATTATTTTTCTTATAATTAATTAAATATTGTATTTAATTAATTATATCATCCTCTAAACTATAGCTCCTCCAATCAATTAAATAATTCATAATATTTAATTGACCCCACTAAATTCCCTCTTTCTTCTAATCTCCATTGTGTTAATTAATCCTTGGTTAATTAACCTACTAACCTACATTATCCCATTCTCCAACTTTTAACCCCGCTAAAGTTAGTGAACCCTTGGTTTATTAACTCTGCCTACCTCATTAAGCTAATTAACCATTAATTAACTATCTTAACCCCCATCATTACTATTATTTCCTAATGTAAAATTCATCCTCAACCCCCTCATCTTGTATCATTAATGAGATAAATCCCACCTACCTCTATTATCTTACACAACCTCCAAAATTTAATGACTTGTCATCCCAAGGTGTGCTCACACACGTGTGAGCACACCTCACCTCTCTCCTCACACTCAATTGTGACACTTGTCACAATGCTAATTAGCCACAACCTTGATCCATGTCTCATCTTCTCAAGCAATCCTAGCCCTTCATTAACATTCAATACTAGCCCTCCATTTCACCCCCCAAATTTCTATAAATTGGGGCTTCAATCCCTCATTTCTCATCTTGAAATTGGCCATTGTTATGTTGGTGCAATTGTGGGAAATCCACATCCATATGTAGAGAAAATCAAGCAAGATTAGGGTGCATCTTGAGCTCAATCAAGGAGGGTCATCAAATGTATAATATTTGTTTTGATTTCACGTTCATTTCCTTTGTGTTTTATGTTTTTTGGTGATTAATCTACCCCCTCCACACCTACTATGAAGGGAGGTGTAATCCAAAATGGTCCTTTTTTCTAACCCACTTGTTTTTCCTAACGGATTCATATCTCTAAACTAAACCGTGTGCCTATCTATTTTCATAAGTTCATATTTACAATCTATTCAAAATCATGTCAATCTCTCTATCTCTGTGGTAATTTTTCCTTGTATATTTCTCTTGTAACTAAAGAGCACATATTGGAAAAAAATATGTGGTACGAACATATGAAAGGATATTGACTAATACATATATAACCTCCAAAAAAAATATTGTTCAAGTGAAACAAAGAAAAAGGAGATGGTTGTGGGGTTTAAAAATGGAGATTAACAAGATGATAAACCACCCCTTTTTCTCTTGTTATTTCACTAGCCTAGGACACATTCCTTGCAAAATTAAGTGTTGTGTAGTATTATTTAAGAGTTTCAGGTTTTATCCCTCGAAAAATGCAATAAATTAGGCTTGGATTTGAATTTAAGGGGCCAATTAAGCTCAAATTAACCTCAATTAATTAATAAAGCCCTAGATTAGTGTGAAAGTGTAAAGATACACTTTACAACACCCTAAATAAGGCATCATTAAGTCCATTTTATCATTAATTATCCATTCCCAAATTAAGTGTGAAAATGGGTTACTTTTTTCTTCGCTACATCAAGAAATTTCAATTTGCAATTTACTTTATGCATTTAATTTAGCATACTACATAAACTCACTAAAGTGAGGGAAAAATTTAAACGTGAAACTCGTCTATTTTACAATTTCCACTCTATATAGTGCACTATTTTTAGTGTCCATTCCCTTAAAATGTTTTAAGTTCACATTCACTCAAATACTTCATCTTTTCACCCTCACCAAGTTGCCAAAATGTACCTTCTATCTAACTTAAACAGTTTCTAGATTTTAATTCTTGTTTCTTCATACCTGGATGCTACACAATTATTGTAGAGTCTTAGACTCCACCAAGATTATAATTGAGTCCCCAACATATAAACCATTTTTACAACAATCAAATCCCAAGTTTTGAACCTTTCAATGGAGAAAGTTCAACTTTCATGAATTTTTATATTGTTTGAACCACTCATTTAAATCCCTTATAAAATACCTCTCATATCCCTTAAAACTCAAAATCAATTATGTATTTTATTGTGTTGCTTCTAACTTCTTTTTTAGATATTATGTGAAATTTAATTCCATTTTCTATTTGCAAGCGCTATAATACTCATATATCCTTTCGTAGCTTATTTTTATAATCTTGAAACCTCTATTGCTTCCTCTATCCCTTTGGCATATTTTATTGACTTCTATTTCCCCAAATATTCCATACACAACATGTAAGACATGTTAGCAATCCCCCTAGATTTTACAATTTCTAGAATATATTGCTTATTTGCTTAGCATAGAGCACCCTAGGCTAAGCTTGCACACATCCAAGCTTCCATTGACTACATGATTGAAACAAACCAAACAAAGGCTCGATTAGAACAATTTTCTAAGCAATTCCAACAATTACCATCTACTATATGTGCAAATTCAAGTTTGTTCTCCTCATAGATACATTGAATTCTAGATTTGCAAGCACAATAGGAACCTATAAACTACCACACTCATCCTATGTGAAGTAATTTGGTTGATTCCATGAGTGTACAATTTTCACTAGAATCTAGATGCCATTGGAATTATTCCAAAGCTAATCCATCCTATGTTTCTCTACATTCAAAACACTTTAAATTTTAGTACTCAGATGCTACAAAGACTTTGACACAATATACTCATCATATTTGCACAACTCTAAAGAACTACACTATTAAACTTCAAATCAAGGATGTCCTCACTTTTCTTTGTCATTTCTATGGTATATCTAGTTCATTTGTATAAAACCCCATTCTTTGTATCAATGTGATTGAAGTAACTTAATATATTAGTTTAATGCATTATAGGGTAGGTTTAAACTACCCCCCTACCCTCTATACACATCAATTTCAAATGCATTCCCTACTTAAATAGAATTCAATCTCCCAAAATTCTTTAAATATAAATTGATGCAATCTCTAACACATTATTGACAAAATGTTTGTTGCAACATGTGAATTAATTTCCCACTAGTCCAAAATTTACAACTTTTTTATTGAAAATGTTCATGGGTTGTGCTAACACAATTCATGTCATTATAGTTATGCAAACCCTAATGCAAAATGTATTGACACAAACTAATATATCTAATAAAATTTTGACACAAGGTTTAGCACAAATTAATGAACAAATATGTTAGAGATGTGACATGTTTTGAAAATTGTGTTTTTTTGTTCCAATTCTAACACCATTGTAGTGGAATCTATAATGCTAAATGCATGAAATGAAAATGCACAATTTTCTAAAATTTCTTTGAAAGACCTTTCACAATCAACCAACTAATTTTGTAGCTTGATATTCATCATCCAATGTTTGAGTATTTTCAAGTCTTGATCCTTATTAAGTGCATCTAATATCGCATGGGAATTCACTTATGTTTCTTGATTATTCTCCTATTAATTTTCCAATTATCTGTGTTGCTATTAACTTCTCTCCAAAAATTCTTATGACATTAACTCTCTTATTAGAAATTGTACTCAAAACTTCTAAATATATTATGACATTATTTTTATGAAAAATATTGGAGTTCAACTTACATGTCCTAGTTTTGACATATACTACAAATATATGCAATGCCATCTACATCTCTCTTAATTATTTAAGATTCTTCATAACTTAAAAATAAGTTTACCCTTGAAATCCAATTGAAATCCACATATATATCAATCAAATATATTTAGCTTTGCAAAAACAATGTGTCTTTTCATAATACATAAGATATATTAATCTAGGTGTACAATCAATTCAATGTCACAACACAACAATTAAAATATAGAATGTAATGAAAAATACACAAACATGTTCTTACAAAATAACTTAATTTAAATTGGACAAAACAAGCTAAAGGACAATTCCCTCTAATTATAAAACTATAACGATTTACATTTTAATCACTATTTTTGTAAAAGCCATATCAAAATTACATTTAAGAGGTCAATGTTCCGATGACAACAAACTAAAATTTAAGGTTGACTTAAAAAATCAACATTTTACATATAATTATACTTGTTATAAGACCATCACCAAGAAATATTATAATAATAAAGATCATTGCTTACCCTGTTATTTTAAAGATTTTTTTTAACATCATTAAAAGTGTGGTAAAAATAACAATGATTTCTATGATCATAGAATGACCATTTATGTAACAAAGAAATGAGTATATTCTTAAAACTCAAAACTAAGGTAGGTTAATAGGAAATGTATAACAATTTGAAACAATATTTTCTTATATACCTAATAGTTGAACCACTATATTACTGATAAGAATTATCATCTAATATTCTACAACTCTTGTGAACTTAAAAAGTAATTAAGAGTTCATCTTTTTTTAATAATCTAGTATGCTAGTAAATACTGGTAAACCCAAGATCATAATAATAAAATATTGAAAAATATTTTACTTTATAATTACTTTCAACAACCATCTATTAGAACTAAAGCATTCCTACAAAAACTTGTGATGTGCTATTAATCATGGACTAAATTAAAAAGTTATATGAAAACCTGAATTTGACTAAAAATATTAATTTACAAAATTACAGTTAAAAAATATTATTCTACAATATAATATTATAGATCATCTTTTACACAAAAATATATGAAATAAAAATAATTCATAAAAAGATAAAATAATCTTTAAAAGATTTATCCATAAATTATAAATTAAATGCACATCACCATATTACATTCTCTTTGTGGAGGTGGGTATGTAATCCATAGAAAGAAAACCTTTAATATATGGCTCACCCAACTAGCTCATGAGACTTCCAAAATTTTAATATACGATCCAACTTCCTTAAGTATTACAGAATATTGCAATCTACATTATTATCAATTACATTAATTAAGCTACGTTGTACAGAGCTTTGGAATTATTTCATATATATACACAAGTATGGGAGATAATGAACAAAAATTCAGGTTCTCAAATTCTCTCTATATTGCCCTTTGCGATGATAAATACTGGATGAAATTTACTCCAGTTATGTACGTAGAGTTTCATTATTCTGAAAAGTTTTGAAAAAAGAAATTAGTTGGGCAAAGAAAACAATAGCTACCATGATGTTTATTAACAACTCATGGTAGAGAAAAAGATAGGATGCAAGCATTGTTCAAGAAACATTCATGTTTTCTATCAAGAATAAATAATTAACACAATCATTCTATAACAAAATAGAAAATGAAAATAAAAGGTAGATGTCTTACATTGGCTGGCCTCAGAAGGTCAATCTTTGAATGATCTAGCACACGTTGACCCTTAACATTTGTATGGATGAAATCAACATAGTCACTATCCCATGCCACATCACCATCGCACACGAAATAATCCTGCCAACAACATTGTAAACATAGATTAAGATCAAATATAATTGGTGAAGTCATGAGATGTTTGCAAAGTCTAAGCCCAAAGTCCAGACAGATACCAGCTTTAAATCATTTGAAGATGCATTCCATATTAAAACAAATGTAACTTTACTTTTGGAATCTAGACCAGAAGGTCAAAGACCTTAAAACTTATATTTGTGGTTGAAAACGTATGTCACCCGTAATTGAATGTTTGCAAGAAGTCCAAGGCCAAAGTTTAGACAAATAACAAATTTCAATAATATAATGATAAAATTGATATTAAAATAAATATAACTTTTATTTTCAAACTTAGATTAGGGGATCAAAGATCTTAAGACTTAAATTCGTGGTTGAGATCGATATTAAAATAAACATAACTTTTATTTTCAAACTTAGATTAGGGGATCAAAGATCTTAAGACTTAAATTCGTGGTTGAAAAAGAACATCTCATAATTGAGTTTAGTGAAAGGCTTTGTACGAGGTTGAAATTATCGCTGTTAAAGAGCACAATAAAACTATAAATGGATGATCCCACAATAATGCATCACATTTGTGGGATGAGAAAAAATGAAGGTCAACCTTCATCCAAAGATAAAATGCTTGTCACATGTCAATAATCTTCAAATAAAGATGATGTCATTCTTTCTTAGCTCACCTAGTTTTTAGTCGAAATTTCAAATTTGAAACAAAAGTTGGACCATCAAATGGAGTCACTATGACATAATATTTTGTAGGATCATAACCCTCAAAGTAAGCTTTCAAAAAAAAAAATTTATAATAATATTTAATTTAATTAATATATTCATTTTCTATTTCCTAATTCCTAATGAAAGCAATTTTTTACCAAACATAAAAGCCTCTGAAGAAATATAGAAAAGTAAAAAAAAAAAAAAATTGTTTTAAAAATGCATGTGCAATTTTCTTTGTTTCATTAACAAAAAATTAATTAATTTGATAATACACAAAAAAAAAGTAAATCATAATAGAATAATATTATTCTAAATTCAAATAAAATTGAATTAAAAATAATAAATAAAATATGCAATAATAATACTGGTTTAATGATTTATGTTTAAAAATACTTACATATTTTTAAAAGTTTTGTTATGCAATAATATTTTGTTAAAAATACTATAAAGTATAAAACAAGTTACTAAGAAACATTTTAAAAATGAAAACAATATTTTTTTAATTTTTTAAAAAATATTTAAAATATACACATGAAATCTCAAAAATCATAAGCCCACATCATTTTTATATTTTTAACAATTTGATTTAAATGACGGATAGTGAAAATTTGATTTAAAATGTTCATTGAGTGTCTCACTTAGATTGTTGCCTTCCATTTGAAGGTCCCAATCATCCCCAATGTTGATGGTGTCATGTCTCTAGATTAACCTTTATGGTCATTGATCCATTATGTTATCTAACCTGTCAAACTAACATGTGGTTTCCACGTTCAACTATTCAGTCTCAACCTCATAATTGGTAACTTGAAGGGAAAATGCATATGGTAATGGAGATCTTGTCCTAAAAACAATCTCTAATATCATCACAACTTTCTCTATGGCAATATAGTTGTAAATTGTAATATTTCTTCGTTCACCAACTACTAGTGCAATAGTTGGTGTTTGAATTCCTTTTTTTCTTTTGAAAAAGAATATCTTTCCAAAGGATTGAGGGTTGCGGTATACAAATATTTTGGTAAACTCTGAAGCCACTTCAAAATGGTTCTTGAAATTAATACTAAGACTTCTTCCATGCTTTTCGATGGACAAGTAATCTTTTCAATTGTGACAACCACTCTTGACCAAGGAGAATGTTGTGAGTCCCTCAATGACATTACCACAAAGTTTAATTGAACATCTATGTGGATATCACATCTTTTTCAGTCACCAGAACTCCTAGAGGTTGTATCGGTTGATGAATACACTTAATTCTTTTCAATCTAAGAATGTGCTCTCGCGGAGATGTCGTGCACTATATATGCGGACAAGTCTTGTATAAGAATAGCTTTCTACATGAAATGCATCTACAGTGGGAAATAATGGAGAACGGAAAGAATGAAGTTGAGATCAAAAGAGTTAAAGAGTTTGCTGATCTAGCCTAAAGGAATCTAATGGAAAACCATGCCAACAAACCAAGTTAAATGCTAAAGAATAGATTTATAATTGGAAATTAAAGTTGTTGAATCAAAATTGCTGGAAAATTAAAGTACGACTACCATTAAATCTGTAATTGCTTCAATGAAGTCACAAACTTTACATGGTGATAATAAACACACAGAAATACCACATAACTGTAAATAAGAAAATATGAACAAAAATATCGAACATGCATTAAAATTATAATCATATACGCCAGAACATTCATTTAATATAAACACTAACATTACTTAATCTGGGAAAAAGAAATCATGCACTAGAATTACTAAACAGAGCGGAGATGCATACATTTCATAAAATAAACTAAGTATCTAGAGTCCTAGACAGAATGTCACCTACCACCAATCTTCCTGAGTGGGCCGTTTCCCAGGAATAATGGTTTGACACCCTCTAGATCAAGAAATTTTGCAGTGGCCAGGAGCAGAATATATTGCTGAAATGATAGATTAAAAAAATATAGATCTATAACAGCCCCTTACTCCAAATTCAGCAAATTCAGCAGCTTTGTTAATACATAAAATATCAAATAGCTAAACAAACCAGTTTATTCTATCAAATCAATTAAACCTGTTGGCGTTTAAATTAGCACCTCTGGAGTGCTGATTGTAAACGTTCAGCTATTTCAAATGTTTTGCAACACTTCTTCATTATTTAAAGAGGAGAAGTCCCTCTCTGCTGGGAGCAATGCGTAGGGAAGGGAAATGTTAACTAAAGTTCCTATCTTTTTATGCTTCAGCGGCAGGACACAAGGGTGCACAAACACAATGCGCCGTAGCTAAGCTTTTTCTCTGGTTTCTGCAGATCTCAACTACGACTAATCTAGCTTTTATCTATCCAATACCTTCAAGGTAAACAGAGCATGAGGGTAAAGGAGCGGGAATGGTTTGGTTGGATCACCTGAATTCGCCGTCTCCCGAGAATATGACCGAGGCTCTGAACTCTCGGGTATACACCAAGATAAGGTTGGTACAAGCAAACACTCTATACGGTAAACTAGATCTGAGACCTGCCAAGGAGGAGGGACTCCTATCCGAGGTATGGGCTAGGAAATAGTTCACAAGAAACAACAATTTTACGATGCCTTGGCCAACGAGCTTGCTAAGGAGGAGGGACTCCTATCCGAAGTATAGCTTGGAAGACAACACATTAAACAACAACAAACGATAACTTGTCAATAACAAATGTCCAAGGAGGAGGGACTCCTATCCGAGGAGGGAAATGAAACAACGAGCTATTAAACACAAGACGTGGACACAACTCAAAAAGATTGACCAAAATGCAAGCGCCTTCTGATATTCTCCTTCAAAGCTTCATCAACGAATTACAAAGGTTGGGAAAGCAAAGGCACGAAATCATGCACAATTACAATCGACCAACAAACTCTCATCCAAGAGTGAACAAGTATCCGCTTTCAAAGCTGTTGGCAACAATGGCGCAGCAATTTTGCATAGCAAGTAAAAGTTAAACAAATAATGAGCCCAAGGCTCTTATTTATAGAACTCAAAGGAGTGGGCAACCCCAAAATCTCCTTGAGTTAACAATGAGTTCTTGCCAATCAATTAGCAAGATTTATTCCTAAAAAGGGGAAACAAGCAGTTAACTGGAAAACTACTTCAGTTAACTGAAAGTCAACAAAGAGTCAACTGGAAACTACTTCAGTTGACTGAAAGTAAACTAAAGGTAAACTTTAATGAAAGTATCCCTCCAAAATAGACATCCACATTTAGTGGAGATCTAAGATCCACAAATCATGGAAGTCAAATAGACATCCTTAATCAGTGGGATCTGACAATGCATGATTTAAGGAAAGTGGAGTTAAACTTGGAAAGAAGCATCAAGTTAACTCCAACTACATTTAATATCATCTTGAGTTGACTTGGAAAGAAGCATCAAGTCAAACTCAAGTCTCATGAATGCCACTTGGAGGGTGTATGGCGTCCTTCTTTGGTGCATTTATAGTTCGCCACTAATCAGCAGTGTCTCTATCCATTGATTGACTTCATCAGCTTCTGGGGAGTTAATGCTTTGGAGAATGATGACGTGGCGTCGTAGCATGACCTCACCCATTGTGAGCTGATTTCCGAAGTCCATACACTGAGATGCTGCCTCTTCAAACTTGGTTGATAAAGCTGCTACCTTAGCCAGCTTGCAACCATCTGGATCATCAAGAAAGGTACTACGGATGACATCCCTGAACTGGTTCTGTACAGTAACCATCTCGACGTATTCTCCTCCCTCACGCTGATATTCCATGCAAGGGAAAGATATCACCAACATTCTTGCGAAGTTGATAATAGTGGCAACCACCCGTCTGTAATCAATCAACTCTACTGAATGAGCGTCATAGGCTTTCACCTTGTACGCCAATTGTTCCTTCCAAGCAAAAAGATGTTGCTTGTTTTCCTCAGAGTATACTGATTGATATGCCAATTGCAAATCTGCAATTGTGCTTTCGTCTTCAAGCCTCCTTTCTGCAATCCTTTGTTCTGACTGCTGGATCTCTGCACGAAGTCCATGTGCTCTATCCCGTAACTGGTATAGGTTTGCCAGTATACATCTACCTTTGAGAACAAACTCTTCCACTTGATCTCTCAAGTGTTTGCCGAATGTTATCAATTGCCGATGATTTTGTTCAGCGGGGAGATCTAGTAGTCAGGGCTGAGACGTTTGGTGTGCCATGTATCAAGCTGGTTATGTAAGACCTCAGTTTCTGATTTTCAGCCTTTAAGGCTGCTTTTTCTTTACCATCCTTAGCCATTCTTTCTTGTGCGCTCACCGAGGCTATTCCAAGAAGGTCTGCCTCCACCTGTCGTGTAGTCTTCCCGAGGTTAAGTTGAGACAAAGTGTAGTCTCCTACTTGGACCTCGTGTATGCTTTTCTCTACTGGTGGAGCGGCAGTCTCTATGATGATCTCACACTCTGCATTCCTTTCTATGTGAACTTGATTCTTCAACCTTTTCGCCGACGTGTCTTGTGGGACGTGATCGAATTCGGTAAAGTCAAGTTCATAGGAGGGTTTTTCCCTCTTTCTTCCTAGGAAGCCTTCAAGCCAAATAGAATCTCGGCGAACTTCGCTAGGAGGGACGTGAGGCCCTTGTATGCTAGATGTGTGAGACTGTGCTGGAGCAATGTCTCTCGGTGGCGAATCCAAGTCGATGAGGACTTGTGACCGCTATGGTACTGGTGATATTGGCGGCTCTGCTTCCATAACAGGCACTGTTTCTGCTGCTGCTTCTACTATTGTTGCTTCTGCCATTGGCTCAGCCACTGGTTCTTCAACAACTATTGCTGCTGGTTCCTCCGTGATAACTTCTGCTGAATCAGGGGTAGCAGTCTCTACTCTTTGTTCTAGGGCAGCAATACCCGTGATTACTTCAGGACTATGTGTGGCTTTCTCCACTGGTGTCCTCTGTGTTCTAGGCTTTGACATCCTCATCCCTCGGGGAGGATTGCACCATTGCTTATGCCTAGGTTTCCTTCTTGAAGTGGAAGGTGGTGTAGACTGAACCTGTGGTGGCTCTGTTCTGTCAGGTATCACCTTCCTTGATTTCTTGCTGTCGAGATAGAGTTGGCTATTTCTAACCACTCTACTCGTTCTTTCTTCTATAGATGTGTCTTCTTTGGCATACCAATCCACTCTCGGGAGCGGTTGGGAGTCAACTGAATCTGCGAAGAATGAGGGGAGAGTGACTTCCCCTTCATCATCGGACAGGCCCTCGATGTTTGCTGACATAAAATTAGCAATTTGTGAGAGTCTGAACCTGCTGTAGTTCCTTCTTCGCACTTCATACTCGTCTTTGCAATTTACCCAATAATCTTCCATAGAAGACTTATGTGACGAGTGTTGCTCGAGGTGTGTTGCATAGAGTCCTCTGGGATCATAGGATCTTCTATCAATGAGATACTTGAGGTTAAACCTCGCTGTTTCCTGACTCATCATCTTAGCATCTGCCGCGAATCCACATCTATATAGTCCCATCTCAACAGGAAAGTTAACAGCTGTCTTCCTCTTCAAGCGCAAGTAGGCATGAACCTCGGACAACTGTCTCAGGAATTCCATGAAGACTACCCTATCTGAAGGGTATCTTGGTAGCATGGCGGGGTGGCCAATGTAGCCATACACGCGTATGTAGGAGAACGTAGGGAATTGAATGAACCAATCCGCCCAATCCGCCATTGCCTCTCTGGCTGTCTGTGAAATACGCACGTGCATCTCATGGTTAAGCTCACGTACTGTGTGCATAATGAAGTTATCACTCGTTCTCTTGAAGTGTCGCTCCGCTTGAGTAAACTCAAGACGTGCGAAATGTTCGTGAACCTTCTGCACACCTAAGGTTCCCACATTGTTCAATAACCTGAATTCACCTTGGAAGGCTATCAAGTATACCAGGTAAGAGCACATGTGGAACCTATGAGCTTCCAGATACCCAGTGATTTGTCGGTGGAGTGTGTCACTAATCAAAGTGGCCCAGTCATAATATTCCCTCTTGCCAATGATTTTAGCAATGATATAGTACATCCATGGCTGGAATTGACGACCATCTTCTTCTCCAGTGATTCTATTGAGTAGAGTGATTAACACTGCGTACTCATCTTTACATTCTCCTCGTCCCAACGGCTTAGGCAAGCTTGCCTTTGTCACTTTTAGCCATTTTTCAGCCATAACCTTTTTACATTTGTCCTTAGCTGTCTCAAATGCCCTCTCACATTCCGTCACTGATATGACTTTGCTGTTAGGACATGATGGAATATCAAAACACCGTTCGATATCCTGAGGCTTTAGACTGCAAACAATTCTTCCATCTGCTGCTCTGATTTCTCTGGTGGTAGGATTGTAATGCTTGATACAAGCGATTACAAGTTCTACGCTCTGTAGTGTGATGGGAATTGATGCGGCCTGCAGCAACCCGGATTCTTCAATATTCTGCAATGTGATTTGATTCATGCCTTCTAGCTGCTCCAAATCAACCACTGGATTTACTTGGTGTAAATTTGTGTCAACTGTTTTCAAGTAATCATGGAGTAAGACCGTCTTGGTCTCGTATTGTACCTGGGAGTACTGCATCTTGAAAAACTTAAAGATTGACTGTAATCTTGACCTTGTTCAGATGATTTTCGGAAACCCTTGAAAATAGCGCCTCGCCGAGAAGTATTTTTCCGAAAAAATCTGGCACATGGGTTTTGTTCGTGCTTCAATGCTGAACAAACCCAGTTCCTCAGAATTTGGATTCTGAAACTTTTTCGGAAAAACCCCCAAAAATAGGGGCAGCAAGTTTGCTGATTTTGGAAAATTTGTCGAGATGGGTTTCTCTGAAAAATAATGCTGAATCAACCCAGTTGATCTAATCTGATATAGCCTGTTGCTTTTTCTGTCAAATGCAAGAAAAACCTAAGACCAAAAGAGAGGAAATAGACAGAAGGTGGATTGGAAGTTTTACTTGATTCCCTGAAAAAATCTATCTCTGGATCCAATCCTCAAAATAGCAATCCTCTTCTGCTTCAGATCTGCAAGAAAAATGAAGAACGGATGAAAACCTTGTTCAAATCTATCAATGGCGTCCTTGAGAGCTTGTGGCTGATCTTGATCTCTTAACCTGCAATGAAATAATGAAATGGGACGCCTTCACCTTGAATATATATGTTTAAGCTTCAGATCCACAAATTTGGGGACCTAACTCAAGCTCAAAAGGTGATTTTGGCTTGATCTAAAGTTGAAAAGGTGATTTCCACCAATCGTGGAGCGTTTTAGCCAACTTTAACTCAAAAAGCTCTTGACTTAGTCAACAAATTGACCCTTGACTTCTTTAGGCATCCCTTTTCTTTCTTGTAAGTTTTTAAATATTTTCTCTCCTGAAAGTCCTCTGTTTGATCCTGAATCAAGCGTTGTCTGTTGATCCTGAGATGTCGTGGACACATTCACTGCGGAGCTGGATCCAAACTAAAAAGAAATGCCTGGGAAACACGTTGATGAAAAACTGAGTTTAGGTCTTCAAAAGGATGGGCGCCTTTTCCAAGGAAAGGCGCTTTTGCTAATGCCTTAGTGAATTTTCAAACTTCGTTCTTCTGCCTTTTGAAATGACCTCTCGTGCTTTGATCTCGATTTCTCGTTGATCAGAGAGTCAGATGATTTCGCTTGATGCTTCATCAGGTACCCAGCTCTGTTCTGTCACGAATGACTGACTTCAGAAAACCTGGATCTTATTTTAAGGTCCCTTTATTCAAGGGCGCCCCTCCTTGAAAAGGGCGCTTTTGTCTTTTGGCTTGATTATTTCCATCTGAAAAGTGGCCTACTTTGATCCAGATTATCCGTTGACTGCCCTGTTAGGTGTTGGTGTTTGCAGTTGCGTTTCCGAGATCTACTTGGGCTGAGAAGGTTATCCTGGGAAGCCTTTTGTCATTTATCAACATCTGCTTGTCAAGAAGAAGGGCGCCTTTCTTTTGGAAAGGCTCTTTTTTCTTAGAACTTCGCCATTAACTGTGGTTTCCTGATATTTCCTCAACTGCCTCTTTTTGCTTCGTCAGCAGTTGCTAGTGATCTATTCATCGGATGATCTGGATGTTTGTTTCACTGTTGAGTCAGCAATCAAACGTCGAGAATGACTGCTTTGGATGATCTTACTGACTGCATTTGACCCTCAAAGATCATGGGCGCCCCTGCTTGAAAAAGGCTCTTTTCAGCATTTTGAGTTCTCTCCTTCGTAATGTTTCCAGAGTTAGTCAAATTTTGACCTTTTTCACTTTCAGGAATCTCCTTCATCAAACAGCATCATTTTTGACCTTTTCTGCCATGGTTGCGTTGTTGAAGCTTTTGAAGCTTAGCTTTCAGCACCTGGTACTGGCCAATCTGCCATTAATGGCTGCAGAGGTTCTAACTTTGTTCCTGAAAAATAGAAATAGACCCACCAGAGTAAAACCTGTCTTTTGATGATTCTGACTTGACCAATGTGATCGTGAAGTCTTTTAATCCTATCAAAATCATTTTCAATCATTTCTGGAAGGTCCTATTTTCGGGGGTTTCCCTAAAATAGGAGGCGAAAAACCCTAATTTTCAAATTTTCAGAATTTTGCACGTGTGTTCTTTGATAGAAACCCACCAAGATTCTATGATTGGTTTGACCTAAAACTGACTTAACATGGCATTTTAACAAGATTTAGCTCAATTTATACATAATGCCAAAAAATTAATTTTGGGTACAACAAAACCCATCAAAATATCTATCATATACAGGAAGTTAACACATGGATTAAGTAGGCTCTATGCACTAAGATGATAGTGTTTAAGCCATAAACCGATACCAATCACAGAAATGAAATAGGATTACATATAGAAAAATCAACTGTTTTCAGTTCTCATAATTAGTATTGTTTGATCTATGCTTATAAGTGCAAAAGTAGTTGGCCAATAAGTTGGTCAGAGCAACGTTTTTTGTTTTATACAATTTCTTGGGCAATAGATTTACCTTTGATCTTCCATCTGCTCTCACATTCATCAAGTCAACCCTAGAACGTTTATACTTATGATAATGGTCTTCCCAATCTTCTTCATCATGAGTACCATGTGGTTGATCATCCGCTCCCTTATTTGCAGCATGAGCTCCATTGGCATTGTCATCATGCTAATGATATCTTAGGTTCTGAATATTTTGAAAAATAATTTCCATCCTGATCAGTGTTGTGGTATCTAAAACACTTGTTTACTTATCTCTTGGTCAGTTTGCTGACCACTAGTTGAGGCTTGTCTTGAACTATTCAATATCAACATGATTCAGTCCAATCTTCATGGATTTCTCCATTTCACATGCTTGCCTCCACCATTTATTTCCTTTTTGTCCAAGGATCCGAAAAATGCATCTTCTTGGCCTATAAGCGGGTCACAACCATAGCTCTTTCAACATCACCAATGTTTGTCATGTCCCTTTCTCAATGATCACCCTAAAGACGTATTAGCCTATTTAATTCCCGTAGGCTATAGTTGGGAAAAGAGAATTAATTTATTTAATTGTTTAATATTACCTAGCGGGAAAAGTACATTTAAAAGGTGATGCTGAATAATTAATTAAATGAGTTATAAAGTGACTTTGGAGATAAATCAAAAAGTAATTTTATAAAGTCACTTTATTATTATTTTGAGCGAGAATTAAAGTGAAGGATATAAAAGTGGATTTTGAAGCTCATTTGCTTTATGCTTGATTTATTTCTCACTTTTATTTTTGGAGAGCTTCTTGGAGTTATTGGTCTTGGGGAAGAGAAACCCTAGGGCAACTGGTTTCGATGGTGAAATGATTCCACCCTAGCTGGTTTTGTGGGGAGGTCACTCAGATCTTCCAGTTGGGTGATTAAGCAATTTTGTGAGTCTCCTACAGAGACAAAATTGAAGAAAATGATTTCTATATAGTTTGTGAGCATTGTTGCAAGGGTTACATTTGTGGACTGAGGTTAGGATGAATATCTTCTATTAGTTGGCTAGGCGATATCCCTTTTGAGCTTATATTTGCATATTCACAAGGCTGTGTTGCTATCCTATGGCTGGACGTGAGTCTTAGACATCCGCACTTATCCTAAACCCTCAACACAGTAGACAACGACTCAAAGCTAAAGGTGTGGTAGTTATATCAATTGTGGTTCCTTTCTTTGGGTCGTGGAGCATAGAAGGAGGTTGTGCTTTCAGAAAATACCCATCGAGCAACCAATAGTAGTCGTGTGAGCTTTGAAGGTGGCCGTTTGGGCATTTATTGGAGTGATGTGAGCTCCTAGGTGAAGCAAACAGTCAAACACCAGCCGTGAGTCTCCATACAAGACTACGAGTGAGTTAGAAGGACATCATGACATGAGATAGGAGCGTTGAGAGAAAGGTTTGGGACCTGTGGCTGTTTTGAACTTCTGGGCAATTTGCAAGCATTATCGAGCTTCAATCTGATTTGGGCATGCATATCCCAGGTCTGAGATTCTTTGTAATTGCACTAAATATCATTGTTGTTCAATCTATTGACATTTAGTTGCAAATCATTTGTTCTTGCGGCTGCATACGAGTCTGTGTAAAAGGTGGAATGAACATATTGTTGTAGCTTAGTAATGAGTCCAAAATATATACAATCTATCCTTGATATGGCTATGTCTGAGAATGTATAAGTCTATGTCTTGTCACTGCATTTATCTTAACATTGCTAGTCTATATGAAGGAAATGAAGTTGTAGAATTGATTATCAGTCCTATACTTGCATTTCATATTGAAACAAAGGGAAATAGGTTCACCACTATGAAATGGCAACAAGGGGGTATGATGCACCTATCTTCCTTAGTTCATTAGGAAAAATAGATCCCCTAGGGCAAGATTGACTTTCAACCCTTAGGTGAGTCAATCTTAATGGAGATCTTACTATTTTCCTTATGATAGAGGACGGGGTAAATCAACCTAAAATGCACTTTTGGGAGAAAAACTAAAAATAGCAAATGAACCCAATTGTGCAATGTAACACTTGAATCGTCAATTTAAAACCTTAATCTAGCAGAATCCACAAAGTTCTGGTAGATCTGAGAAGGTTATGATTTTATGCACCTGTCACAAAAAGCTCTTGTTGAGTGTCCTCCTTGGACAGATTCGCCCTAGGGCGAATGTGTCTTTGTAGGGATTTTCTACTCAACTTTTGGGGTCCTCTGGAAATGGATCTAAGCTTCTATTTTCCCTAGGTTTCACTGTCAGAAAGTTGGAAATAAATTTGGGATTTGAGTTTCTGTATCTTGACGACAATGTTGACAACTTTTAACAACTTTGCAAAATTGCACTTTTGATCAATCTTTAATCCTTCTTCACCTGCAAATCTGCAAACACAAAGAGAGGGGGAAATTGTTTGTTTTTTGGTGAATAGGGGTTTGCCTTGGTCAAACCCCGTTTTGGTAATTAAACCTTGAAATGAAATGAAAAATGAATGGAAGGAATGATCAATGAACACTTGCTTGTTGCAACTCACCAAACCCTTGAATAAAACCCTTAAGAGGACTGAAGTCTAACACATCTCTCCAAGGTCTTGATCTTGCATGAAATGGCTTGATTGGATGTTGATCTTGATGTTTGAATCTTGAAACCTACATCACAATGTTAGCTCCAAAAACATGCATGAATGCAAATAACTTTGACATGATCTTGAACTTGATTGTTGTTGTAGATGACAGATAGATCTGCTCTTCAATGCTCTTGACAATAATATTTGCTCATATGAAAGTTGCCCTCTAGCTAGATGTTTTCAATTGATAAAAAGACTAGGTATTTATAGGTATTTTTCTAATTTTCCAATAATTAAAATTCAAAAGCCAACAATTGCAACTTGAATTTCAATCATAGAAATGCCGCCAAAAACATATTAAAAATTGGGGTCCTAAACTTCTTACCCATTCACCCTTGGGTCCTAGGCCCCAAACCTAGGACACATCAATTTCAAGGCAATTTAATTAATGTTTGCAATTGTTTAATACAAGCTTCCCTTTCGGAAAACGAGATTAATTAGGCTTTTAAATGCATAATTGGGCCAATTAGAGGCTTAATTAAGTCCAATTAAATTAAGGGACCCAAACATAGAGTGAAAATGTAAAGGAGTACATTTTTCGACACTACACATATGTACAACACTTTAGTTTGCCTAATCAGTAATAGCTCAGAATCTGGAAACTTGCTTATATCTGCAAGCAAATAGTATTTCAATTCTCTATCATTCACTTAAACCTCTACAAACATCAGAAAATTGCATGCAATTCATTTGACAAAATGATAATATGTCAACAAGATAATCGTAAAAATATCGTCAACATTAGTGGGGGCTTTTACAATGGTATCAG
>VDFB02144291.1:0-26262 GCA_007258455.2 Sequoia sempervirens
ATCCCCTTAAGCCATCCAATTACCCTAAACCCTAAAATCTAAAGTCTAAACCCTAAACCCTAAAGCCATCATTTTTTCTTTAAAGGCTCTTAATGAAATGTGGATGCCTTAGGCAACTCCACCAAATTTCATTCCCTTATGCCATGTAATTTTTTCCTAGGATCTTACTACACGTAGATCCCCTTAAGCAATCCTATTACCCTAAACCCTAAACTCTAAAGTCTAAACCCTAACACCTAAAGCAAACATTTTTTCTTAGGATCTTAATGAAATTTGGTTGCCTTAGGCAACTCCACCAAATTTCATTCCCTTATGCCATGTAATTTTTTCCTAGGATCTTACTACATGTAGATCCCCTTAAGCCATCCTATTACCCTAAACCATAAACCCTAAAGTCTAAACCCTAAAACCTAAAGCCATCATTTTTTCTTAGGATCTTAGACATAAAATGAGCTTTTGTGAATGTTTCAAGTTTATTGTTTAGTATGTATGTGCATGTATTAAAAATTTGCATATATATAGTTCTTAAATTTTGAAATTTGTATGTATGTACATAGTTTAGTTTAATGATGTGTACGCATGAAAATTATGCATCATATTTTATATTTTAAATGTACATGTACATACATTTAATTTTGAATTTTGTATGGACATTCTCTTGAGTTGAACAATCAATGTATATATATATATGTGCATTTCAGTTAAATATATGATCTTAATATATATGTTGCTCATCCTATTTCATATAAATATATGATCTTAATATATGTATGCACATGGACTATTTTGTATGATTTAATGCAGGTGCACATTTATATTGAGAATATCATGGATGATTTTAACATTGATGATATCATCAATCCACCACCTTAGCCACATCCACATCCACCTCCCCCCCCCTCCACCTCCACCTCCCCCTCCCCCTCCTCCTCGACCTCCCCCTCCCCCTCCACCTAATATACCACATCCAACACCTATCGCATCTGACGAGGCTTGCTTGAGAGAACGAATAAATGATCAAGTTGCATCCTTACAAAATCAAATCAATGCTATGCAGAGTCAAGCATTGATTCCTCCACATGTGAGACGTTTTGCATCTGCAATGCAAAACATTGTTGATGCCATCAAGATGATTGATTCTGATCTTGATAGGCATCGACGAGACAGAGAACAAATAAGACAATTTTATTCTTATGGTCTCTCTTACAAACAAATATTAGACCTTAAAATAATGAAAGCCCATCTAGCCCCCTACTTTCTTGACCCCGTTACTCGACAACCCATTCCACCCAACAAATCTAGAATATCCATGAGGTGGTGCATACATCTGCAGATGAGTGCAAATTTTTGGGATCGATGGTATATGGTTTTTAATAGTCCCCCACATGCTAATTGGGAGTGCCCATTGTATTTTTTGAGAAAATTGTATGTAGAGTTTGTTTTGGGGAAAAAGCCCAATTATTTTAATTTTAGATCATTTTAGGGTGTTGGTGGCGGCATGCCACAACAAAGATTAGGGGAAAGGGTTGATCCTCGACGCCCCGTGCATGCACAACCCCTTGTTGTTGCTCCTGGTCCTCCCATTCCTGCACTTGTACATCATCAAGCTTTGGTCTCAACATTAGGTTCCCTTAGTACACTTGCAGGAGACCTTGATCAACACGTTTCTGTGATAGCGAGTGGGGAGCATAGAGACGATGATGATGATGGAGGAGTTTTTTATGGAGCTGGTCCGAGTACCACTCCAGGAGTGTCGAGGCTCATCCCCCATAGATGTACTAGTTGTCATCAAGTATGCTATGGACCTGATCAGGCCACACCTAGTTCAGGTGTACGAGGAGATTCTGGTGATTCATCTGGTTGCATCAATTCATTTGTGGAGTTCCTCATATCAGAGCATCACCCTGAGGACACTACGACACAGGTATAAATATGCATCTAGATGTACGTTCATTTTATAAGAATTTTGATGGTTGTATATATCAAAGAAAATTTTGCAATACATTTTAACAATCAAATTGTTTGGTGTACAAATGACATTTCAAGGGAAATCATCTGTTCCACAAGAACATACATTGACACCGGTCATACTCGGCAACCCTTATGGGTTATTTTGATTTTAATTTTTAAAATTATATATGAAATCATAAATTATTTAACTTGAGTTTTAAATTTATAATTGAATCACATATATGTTTGAAATATTTATGTTGGTTTAGGTGAGTCGATCGGAATCCATGTCGATTCCTCATGAGGGATTGTCAAGCACTCCTCCACTATCGGGCATCATAGATCAGGGGCAGGTACATTCATATTGTAAATTTTTTTAAAGTTTAAACATTAGTATAGTTACAATTTTATGACTTTTGAATTCACTAGATATATGAAACGCATGCATGTGCACTTGTAAATATTATAAGCGTTAAATGTCTATGTACATGTATGTCTAGGTTGATACCACAATAAGAATGGGCATTGGGAAAACATTTGATGTTGTAGTTACTCGTGAGGCCACTGATTTCCAGGTTATTTACAAAACTTTCTACACAAAATGTGCAAACTTGAATATATATATATATAAACCTAATTCAATTGTACATGTTTTAATTTTGATCTTGTAGGACTTTGTTAGTGCAACTTTCAGCCCTGACCCAGACATAGTTACACCACCAGGAGGACATGTAGAGTAGGTTCCAGATCAAATGGTTATTTAATTTTTTTATTATATTTAAAGTCAATTATAAATTATAAATTGAATATATACATAATATGAGATTTTTACATATTCTTTTTCTTTTATAGCATGGGACACATCTTGTAGTTGAGCATGTACAGACAGGTCCTGGAGAAGAGCCTAGTGCACAACCTCGAATCATTTACAATTAAAATATGATAAGAATTATAGAATTAAATTGAATTAAAAAGGAAAATTAATTATAGAGTTGTACATCTAATTTCAAATTTCTTTGTCTTGTTTATGTAGATTGATTTAGAGAATTTAGAGGTTGCTTCAGGTGCACCAGAGCATCCAGACGTAGATATGATGGTAATTTAATTTTATTATGGATTATAAATTAAATTGTCATTAAATCATTTTTTTATTGTCTTACATTTGATTTCATCTTTCTCTTATACAGAGTGTTTCAGGTCATCCACATAGTCCGCATGGTGTGAAGAGGTCTCTTGATTATAGAGACAATACATGACCTAGAAACATGTGATTTTATGTGTTATATTTGTATATTTCATGGACTATATTTCTTGTTTCTCACATGTAATTTGTTGGACTTTATTTCATGCACTTAATATATTGGTTTCATGCACTTAATATGTTACATAAATTATGGACTTTATTATTGTTTGAAATTTTAATTTACACATGTACATTTATGCATTTTATGTTCATAGTCAAGACATTAATATAGGACATTACTGTGAAATTTAGTGATCTCATACATGGATTAATATATGACATTTTAATATTTATACTTTGCAAATTTAGTGATTTCATACATGATATACACGATATGTGCATTCAATAAATAGCGATAATTACTCAATGAACTTATTCAATTCACGCCAGTCAATAATCAGTCAATAAATCATAATTTAGAAACAAAAGCAATCTATTTATATACCATAAAGGATAAAATTTTAAGAAATAAATAATACCATAGAAGATTAGATAATAAAAGCATTAATAAATACTATAAATAATAGTTCATCTAACACTAATTTATAAGTTGTCAAAACAAATAATGACGTCTTAAGGAGGTGTCTAAAGGGGTCATAATAGAACATCTTAAGGGGATGTCTTAAGGGGTCATAGTATGCCTAAATGGGATGTCTTCAAGGGTATTAAGGGGGTGTCTTAAGGGGTCTTAAGGGGCTGTCTTAAGGGGATGTATTAAGGGGTCATAATACGTCTTAAGGATATAATTGATTTAACAATAATGTATGCATGATATTTAGTGATTATACACATAAACATAAAGTTTCAAAGTAGGAAAACATGCACATTTAAGAAACAAAATATATAGAATATTGATTTGATACATAGAAGTACATAGAGTATGTTTAATTTTGTAAGTATGCATGTACATATATGTCATCTCAAAACAATGTTTACAAAATTTGGATATGCCATCTCAAGAACATCTCAAACTTGTGGCTAGAATGTAGTAGGTCTTCACACCACCTGATATCAAAAAGGTATAAGCAATATCAATGAAATCATCAAAACATACATATTTTAATTTATATAAAATTATCTATATGTATAGAACTCAAGTACCTGCATTTAAAAGTATTCCACACATGTTTGTAGGTTGAATCCAAACATCCTCTCCTTTTTGTTTCAAAGTATGAGATGAATGCAATGATGGCTCTAGGATACAAAAAATGACAATATATCAATTTTAACTATTAATGTCCAAGCAATATCAATATGTAATCAAAACATGTATTTACATATAATTTAACTAATAATTACCTATTTTTACCAAGTATTCCATGTTGTCTAGGTTGAATCTGCATAGACTAGATCCTTTTTGTGATTATGCCTTAAGGATGTATAAAAGGACAATTTAAATCAATTTCAACTAATAACACACTTGACCAATGTTGAAACATGTATTTAATGTATTTAAAAGGACAAAATAAAACTAAAACTATATTTACCTGTATTTACTTATTCCATTGTACCATCTGCATCCTCTCTTTTTTGCAATGCATCTATGATTGCCTCATGCTCTTCCACATAAATTGACCATAGCAATTTTTTTGAAGGTCTTCCACGATACCGCTCTAGTTTTATATGTGTTGCCACCACCAAATGTGACTAATGCATAATCTTTTTATGTGTTTCATAGTCTTTGAATGCAGGTAGACCATTCTTTCTTCTCAAGTATTTTCGTAGCCAAGTGCCAACAACCACCACCGATCCTATTGGAAAACATGTTAAAAAACCATCATCAAATAAGTTCTCAAAATTTTCTTAAGGGGATCAAAGACTTGTTCTAAAAAATTGCTTAAGGGGATCTAAAACTTGTTATCATTTGAAATTTGCTTAAGGAGGTATCTTAAGGGGATCACTAATTACTGTTGGATAATGAAAGCCATCATCATCTTCTCAGTGTTATCAACTTAATTTACTTTCCACAACGAGCCAATAATATTTGTTTGCTCTTCATTTCCCCTTAGGTGCCAATAACAACATACACATGTCTTGCCAAAAAAATTCGATTTAATGACTTGTGCATATCCATATAAATAATTTAGTATTACAAAATAACTTAATAAAGTGAAATAAAATGAAATAAACTGAATTAAAATTACCTTCTTGTACAAGGTCTAAAACACAGTCATAATCTTCAGATACAAACAATTGATCATTTTCTTCAATAGTTCTTTCATATTGATTATGTGCTTCTGCAGGTGTCAACGATCTTTGCTCCCACTGTTCAACCCATTTTGTATTTTCACAAGCTTCCCAATCTCCTGAGATACAAAAATGGAAAAAACATGCAAGCTCCCTTGTCCAAATAGTCCATGTGCTTGTTGTCGGCTCTAAATGGTGTGCCCATTTAGTAGATCCACTAATTGTCTCACAATCAACTCTAGATACAATGTTCTCTTCTTCCACCAACCAAAGAATCGTGTTGTAGGTAATCACTCGAACCAGGTGCAGATAATCTTCTATTACACCAATCCACAATCTCATATGCATCTTTAAATTTTACTGAATCCTCGAATTTTAATTGTTCTCTAGCAAGAATTCTTTTGACACATGCACCAACTCCATCATGTTCTCCTTTACCATGCCCAGCTTCAAAAAAACTCCATATATGTTGGACATTAAGTTCCTTGTGAACCCTACTTAACCAATAGAACATACTAGCATTTTTGAATTGCCCTGTACAATTATCTGACCATATGGGGTGTTCTTTCATATGGATTCCTCTTTCTCTTAAATTTCTATAAAATATACTAAAACAATATTGAACAAACTCTAATGAGTGTAACCGATTGTCACTCAAATAAAAATGATACTCCCTCAAAACTTTTTCTTGATTCCTCGGTGCTATCATGCGCATGTCTATAAACAATATGGACAAACATAGCCACTTGCACTGAATTATAATATTGAGATTGAATTTCCTCTTGCGAGGAGAGTATAATTCTCCATAAAATCAACCACTAAAAGTATAGTACCAATTGGAATGTGTTTCTACATGCGCGAAATTGGCCATCAAGCCATTGAGCATGTTCAGAGTGCATGACATATTTTGGTACAATTTTATTATTAAATTCACTCATAAATGCATGCACACTAACTTTTTCTGTAACTAAATCACAACGCTTTCCTATTTTTCCATCTTTTAAAGAATATTGAACATTCCTAAATCTTTTGACATCTACTAATTGTTGTCCAAAATCATGATCAACACTTTCATGCAAACAAATTCTTAAAAGTGAAAGATTTCCACAGTTAATGCATTGTCGGAAATACAAGAACTTAAATAAAATAATTTATCATTAGATTTTTCACAAAACAAACCTGAAATAAACTCTCTTATTGCTTCAGGTGGCATATCAATACCACAATCCTGTCTAATCATGTTAGTATGCAAGGTACAACGTATATATCGAAAAACATCATAAAAATAACGAAATTGAACATGTATTTTACAACAACAAGATATTCGTTGTTTATTAATTTTTACATACCAGGGTTTACATTTTTCAAAAGACCTTTGACTTATTTCAATATTACCAGGTAACACTGAATTGCTACAAAATTTTCTATAAAATTCAGTTTGTGTTGTATCTAATAGGTGTTTTGGGTGAGGATCGCGAACTTTGGACCCCACCCTTAATTTTAAAACATCTCTAGCATTAGATGAAACCCTAGTATTATCATGCCAATATTTTTTGATCAAAGATTTAATTTCAACATTCAATTTTATATCAAACCTCGGTAGTTGTCCACTAAAACTCCAACATTGATTGATAGGATCATTTTCTATACTTTCTCTTCTTTTTTCCGCTCTTAGTAATGTTTTAGGATGTATTTTTAAAACTTCACTAATATTGTTTACCATTCTTTTATTTAAAGTTGCTTTGTTAACTATAGCAGTAGTTATAGCTCTTCTTGCTGCGTTTTTATCTTTAGATCGACTATTTTTCCCAATAAATTGAATGGCACTAGCAACAGTAGACATAACATGTTTTAATGATTGATCTTTTCTTTTTGGTTTAACATAAAAGCCTAACCTATTCATTACTTTCCTCATTTTTTGCATTCTCATCAATTGCATCATTAATTGACATTGAAATGCAATTTTTTTACGATAAAAGAATTTGGTGTATATTCTATTTGCATGTGTTCTTATTTGCCTCCAAGAAATTTGACCAGGAAGATTATCGAAAACACCACTTCCAATTTTAAAAAAAGTATTTTCATTAAATTCAACATCACATTCTAGATTTTCATCTTCATTTTCATCAACAAAACGGGTTTTCATTTTCATTTTCATTTTCATTTTCATTTTCATTCATCTTCATTTTCATTTTCATCATCTTCATTTTCATTTTCATTTTCATTTTCATTTTCATCTTCATTTTCATCTTCATTTTCATTTTCATTTCATTTTCATTTTCATTTTCATTTTCATCTTCATTTTCATTTTCATTTTCATTTTCACCTTCATCTTCATTTTCATTTTCATTTTCATTTTCATCAAAAATACAGGTAAGAAAATGATCATTTTGATTTTCACTTGCAACAAAAGATTTTTCTTTTTCGTTTTCAACAAATTCTATAAAAGGTTTGTCTCTCTGAATATAGTCAATGTCAACATCATTAAGTCCAACATCTTGTAAAACTTCTACATACAAATTTACCATTTCACTAACATGTGGATTTGAAGACGTACCTGGATTTGTGCATATTGAAACATTCTCCATAGCATTCAAAGAGGGATTTGAAGACATAGTAGGACTTGTTTGTATAATCATATTCTTCTCCAAATCGACTCCTTGCAAATTAACTTCATCTACAACCATGGTATCCTCAATGTTTTCATCTTCAATAAATGTTGAATTGGTTGCTCCACCATCATTCATTGATTTCATTCTCATTCTTCTTTCTCTTTGTCTTTGTCTCTCTTTTTCCCTATTTGCTTCAACTTCTTGAGGAGTCAATGTCTTCCTTCTTTTATTACGAGCTTTATCTCCCATGATTATAAAATTCTCAAGCACAAATGAATGTTAATAGTGAAATTCTTCAAAATATTCAATCCAAATTGGAAGTTGAATACCTATTAAGACAAAATTCTTCCTCTTGTGTTCATCAAAACAAGTAGAAAACTACCACAATTCCACTTTAAAAATTAAGTTCTGACCTGTAAATACAATAGCTTATGAAAAATCATTCATTTTTAGTGCTCTTGGTCGTACATGGAAGTTGCAGACTTCAGAAAACTTGTGCACAGTGAATTTAAATCATATAAACGGGATCCCGTTAATAACACGGGATCCCGCTTCAAATGAATCGGGATCCCGTTTATGCATAAGCGGGATCCCGTTTCATAATCTGAATCTCGTTCACCGACTTCGAACGTCAGTGCCGTTGCTTAGTGAATGGGATCCTGTTTATGAAACAGGATCCTGTTATGCTGACAACGGCCGGAATGTGGTTTAAACGTAACGGGATCCCGATTAGTAAACGGGATCCCCTTTTTTTAAAATTTGAATTACCTTTTGCATTGTGGTTGGGTTTTTGCTTAGGTTTTTGCTTTGGGAAAATCATTGGAAGTCTGAACCTCAACCTTCAACCTAGTTTGACCTGCAAGTTGAAGGTCCTAACAATGTCAAAGAAAAATACCAACTTTGGACATATGGCTGACGACCTTTTTTGCAGAATTTTCTGATGAAATTAAAACCCATTTTAGATGAAACAAAGTAGATTCTAAATATGTAATTTGTTTTTCAATTGGATTATTTTTTCTATTTTTCAATTAATTTCTAATAAAATTGGTCCATAAACTTTCAATATCAGAGTTTTTTATTATTTTAATAACTTTTGATCAACATAACATTTTGACAAATGGATTGCACGAGAACAAACTTCAGAAAATTCTTTTCAATTAAAAAAAAATCAAAAAATGATAAGTTTAGGTCATCTTATGCATGTCATACACGACAATTTTTCAAAACAACAAATCTGTCGAATAAAAATTTAACAAAAAAAAAATATTCAATAAAAAAATACAAAAAAATATCAAGAACAAGCTTCAGTGAGTCATAAAACTTATCCCAAAAGGATTTATAAAAATACTATAATTTAAGTCAAAATATGGATGTCGTACACGTGCATGGTATGGTAAAAAAAAATGACTTTTAAACAGTGGTTTTTAGAAATGCCTATTAAAACTCAATTTGTACTATCTAAATATTGAAATAAATTACATATTTGGAAACTAGACTTTGAGCACTACATTTTATGATTAGTGACTTTTTTAAAGATTTCATCTCTAAGTGCTTCAAATTTTAAGGTCAAATGTGTCAAATGCTGAAAATCAGATAAAACACTTCCACTTTTTGGCCAAAAAGTGGACTCAACTTCTTGCACACACCCTTCAATATTGCTATAAGTTTGAGGTAGGATTATTTTCCTGAAATTCCTTAGAACATATTTATTTTAGATTAATAATGGACATAGGATTTGTTTGTGAAAAAATGTTGTATTTTCATTGCTTCTTGAAGAAGAAAACTATGGACAATAGGTAGATCTATTGTTTTATGTGTTCAAACTAGATTAGAGAAAGATTTTGTAAATTAAATTATGTTTGTAATTTTAAAAAACTTAATAGATAAATTTAATAAGTGATAAAACTTGATTATATTATTAGAAGAGTTGAAAAACATAGTTTCTTGTGCCTAAGTCTTGGTAAAGTATATCATTGATCTAAGTGGTTCTAATATAGATCCAAATATTAGCTCACACTAGTAGCAGAGTTGGCTTGGGCCGTGGGTTTTCTCCCCACTAGTTTCGGGTTTGACTCTGAGGCCCGAGCTTACCCAATGCACGTGGTTTGTGGGATATTGCATGCATTCTTGGGGACTAGTCTTGCCTCAACTCGCCCAATAAAGGGAGCATGTTGGGCTAAGTCGTAGGGGCACCCTTGGGTTACCAAAAAAAAAGAAATGATCCAAATATTTGTTCTATTATTTCTTCTTTTCTTAGAGGAGATATGAGAATATAATCTATTGATAAGAGATAAAAATATGCATTACATGTTTAGGGATGGCCTAAGGATAAATGCAATTCAAAGGGAAACAAAATAAATATTGGTGCAACCATAGTAGGAGGGTCCTCAAAGAGAACAATCCAAATTGTACAACAAGAGTCACACAACAGAAGCAACACAGAATATGAAGGAAAATGAAGATTCAAACATTCTCATTAATAAAAATCTCAATTACAATCGACTGACAACATTCGGGTTTACAGATTCTGCTCACAGGCCTAATACAACATGCTTAAAATACCATCTTCCTATATGCTCCTTAATGTGAGAAAAATCTTACATATCAGATCCACATTAATCTACTTAATCTACTTCTTGCTATCCTAATGAGCTATTACAAGCTTTATATCATATCCACAGATCTAGAATCTTTTGCATCAGCCAAAGATCATTACAATGTCCAATGAAAGAAAATTAACATGTGCATGAATAGGTTGGCCTCAAATTTGAATTACTCCTTAGTGAATGCATAAGATGAAGTGTGGACCTATAATTAAGGTTGGGGACACTCCACAAAACAATTCGAATTACACCGTCAAGATTTGCAAGTTATGGGAAAGATCCACAAGCGATCAAACTAGCCATTAGGCTTGAAAATTATTTTGGTGTCGGTTCAAGAAATGCCACTTAATCTGGAAGCGATAACTTGCCGGAAAAAAGATCCAATCATGCTCAAATCTTGGAATAAGGGAAATGAACATTTCCATAATGTAAACATAGATCCGTAGGGTCTGGTGAGAAAATATGATGAAATGTTGAATCTACCAACTGGAACTAAACAAGAACTGAAACAAGAACAAACTAAAATGAAAATGTTTTTGCTTGATGCAAGATTGCAAAGAACCAAGGATGCTCCTGCATCAGACATCCGGGGTTAATTGAAAAGTGAGTCCCTCACTTTGTTGGGGCTAAAGGAAAACCAATACGGTCTACCTCAGCTTGGAAAATCCAAGAGGAATCCTCCATTGTTCTGCCTTTCCTTTTCACAAGATATTCTTTGTATTGTCTTCCATGAGTTTTCCTCCCATCTCTAATATAAAAAATCTCTTCAATCTCATCTGATTGTTGTTTAGGAAACTAATTCTCCAATTTTTCTTTACTTGCCTTAACTAAATTTTGCTTCATGGTACTGATGTAGATCTACAATGTTGAATATAGGTGATATATCCATGTCATCCAGTAACTCCACTTCATATGCATTTCTTGAATCAAATTTCTTTAAAATATTATAGGGTCCAAACTTCCTCATCTTGAGCTTATTGTATGTTCCAACTAGAAATATTTCCTTTCTCAAAGTACACCATCACTTCATCTCCAACTTCAAACTCCTTATGTCTCCTCTTTTCATCTGCTCGCTCCTTATACTTCTGGTTCATATCTTCTAATTACTGCTTTACTTGAGTATGCACTTTTTTCATATGTTCTACAAATTCCTCTACTTCTGCACTCCTTTTATCTTCCATATTGATGTCTCACAACTTTGATATACCTCTAGGATGAACTCCAATAACAATCTCAAAAGGTGTCTTTCCGATACTCCTGTTCATTGAATTATTGTATGCAAAATTTTCTTGTGTAAGAACTAAATCCCAACTTCCGGCCTTCTCTCTAACCAAATATCTTAGCAAATTCCCCAAACTCCTATTTACTACCTATGTCTATCCATCAGTCTGTGGGTGAAAATTAGAACTGAACTTCAAATCTGTCTTTAACTTCTTCCAAAGTGTCCTCCAAAAGTAACCAACAAACTTTTTCTTTGTCTGAAACAATACTCCTAGGTAATCCATGCAATCTGACCACTTCCTTGAAAAAAAATTCTGCTACATGTGCTACATCTATTGTCTTCTTACAAGGTATGAAATGTTCCATTTTAGAAAATCTATCCACCACCACAAATATAGAATCATTACCTCTTTGTGTCTTTGGCAAACCAAGTATGAAATCCATGTTGATATCTTCCCAAGGTCCTTTCGGAACTGTCAAAGGCTTATACAATCCAATATTCTGACTACTCCCTTTTGTAACTTGACAAACTCTGCAACTCTGCAGAAATTTCCTAACATCCTTATGAATCTATGGCCAAAAGTAATTCTCACTTACCAATGCTACGGTCTTATCATTTCCAAAATATCCTACTAATCCTCCACTATGTTTTTCTTTCACCAAGTTATCCCTCATTGAACTTTGAGGTATACACAACTGATTCCTTATGAACAACATATCCTCCTAAATGAAATAATCCAACCACTGAATCCTATCCTCCAAGACTAGTTCTTTAGAAGCTCTCCAAGGTTCTACAAAATCTGGGTCTTCCTCATACAAGTTCTTTAATTTATCAAAACCTAATACCTCCACTCTCATCTCTACCAGTAAATTCCTTCTCCTACTCAAAGCATCAACAACTCTATTTGACTTTCCACTCCTATGTTTCAAAACAAAAGTATAACTTTGCAAGAATTCTACCCATCTCATGTGTCTCTGATTCAACTTACCTTGACTATTCAAATAATGCTTGATGATCTGTATACAACAAAAACTCCTTAGGAAACAAGTAATGTCTCCACTTCTTCAAAGCTTGAACTATGGCATAAAACTACTGATCATACACTAAATATCTTCTCCTAGCATCATTCAATTTCTCATTGAAATAAGCTACTGGTCTTCCTTCTTGACTCAATACTGCTCCAATTGCATTTCTGCTTACATCACAGTCTACCTGAAATACCTTGTTAAAGTATGGTAAAGCCAACATAGGCTACTCAGTTAGCTTTTTTTTTAACAACTCAAAACTCTAGTTTTCTCTAGATGTCCACCTAAAATCTTTCTTATCCCCTCTCATTGTTTCTATCATAGGACTGCAAATAGAACTGAAATTCTTAATGAACTTTGGTAGAAACTAGCCAATCCATGAAATGATCTTACCTCTTCAATTCTTTTTGGTGTAGGCCATTCAACAATTGATCTTACCTTCTCAATATCCATCCTCAATCCATCCACATATATCACAAATCCTAGATATACCAATTTTTCCTTCATGAAACTACACTTCTTAATGTTTATCAGCAATTGCTCTTCTCTCAACCTCTGTAAAACCTATCTTATATGTAGCAAATGTTCCTCTCTAGTCTTACTAAAAATCATGATGTCATCCAAATAGAAAATCACAAACTTACCCAAAAATTTCTTCAATACCTCATTCATCAGCCTCATGAAAGTACTCAAGGCATTTGTTATTCCAAAAGGCATCACCAACCATTCATACAATCATTTATTTCTATTGAATGATGTCTTCCACTCATCCCCTTCTTTGATTATGATTTGATGATATCCACTCTTCAAATTGATCTTTGTAAAGCATTTAGCTCCACTCAAACAATCCATAATGTCATCCATATGGGGCAAAGGAAATCTATACTTCACCCTGATTTTGTTTATGGTTCTAGAATCTGTACACATCCATTCTCCATTCTTCTTAGGTGCTAGCACAACAGGTACTGCACAAATACTTAAGCTTTCTTTGATCAAACCCTTCCTCAACAATTCTTACACTTGTCTATTCAACTCTTGATTCTCTGTCGGTGTCATCTGGTGTGCTGCTTTATTGGGAAAACTAGCTCCAGGAATCAAATCCATACAATGACTAATACTCCTCACATGTAATCCATCAGGTACATTATCCGAAATGATCTCCTCATACTCTTCCAACATCTCCTTTATCTCTTCCAGTTGTTCTTCTACATGCTTCAAGTCTTCAACCTTCTTAGGAACCAAGGCATATCACATGTTCTCATGTCTTAATCCATCCAGAAATATCCTTCCATCAACCAAACAAATTCTAGTACTCATACAAACCTCAACTCTAGGAACATCCTCCAATGACAACAAAGTTTGCTTCATCCCATTAGCAACAATGGTATATGTATTCTTCTTTCCATCATGAATAGCCTGTCTATCATACTACCAAGGTCTTCCCAACAAAACATGGCATACATCCATAGGCTTGATATCACACAAAACTTCATCATGATAATTTCCTATCTTCAATTTTACCAAACATTGTTCACTTACCAGTATCTTATGATCATCTTGAATCCATGCTATATGATAGGGCTTCAAGTGTTTCAATCTTTCCAACTTCAATTTGTTCACCATTTCTTCAAAAACTAGGTTCTCTGAGCTTCCATTGTCAACAATCACTTTGCAACATTTACCAGCTACCTTGCATCTAGTCCAAAACAAATTATTTCTCTGCAACAGTTCCTACTCCATCTCACTTTGACACAATACTCTTCTATTCACCAACACTTCTCCATCTTCCGGTTTGTTAGAGGATCCAATATGATCTTCCTCAACAAAGGTTGTTCTTCTATTTTTCTCTTTCTTCTTGCGTGTCTCTCCCTAATTACATTCAAATGTTGTTTTTCCTTCTCCACCACACTTAAAACAAGTTCCTCTGAATACTCTTTTCTCCTATCCTCTATCATATTTTCTATAACCCTCATTCCAGTAACCACCACATCCTCCTCTCTGATAAGAGTTTCCATCACCTCTATGGTATGAATTATCATTCTTACTGACTTCCTTATCTTTATTCTTATTTTCAAAAGATCCTCTTCCTCCTCCTGTAAAATTTCTTCCTCTCTGAAATCTTCCACCTCTTCCTCTTTGTCTCTACTCATGTCTTTTATTCAACTTCTCTTATGCTTTTAGGGCACATTGATATGCCTCCTCCACACTCTGCAACTTGATCAAATTGATTTCATCCTATATAGATGACCTCAATCCATTCACATATCTGGCTACTTGATCGATCTCATCCTCTGAATGTGTAGATCTGATATTCAAATTATAGAACTCCTCAGTATACTCTTCACACTTGACTCCTTTTGCTTCAAATTCTGCAACTTTCGGAACAAACTAATATGATAATTTGCAGGCATAAACTTTGTTTTTAACTTATTCACCATCTAGCCCCGTGATATTATATTTTATTTTCCTCTTCTTTTCCTATCTATCTACAAATGTTCCCACCAAAGGGATACATGTCCTTTCAACTTTTTACAAGAAAATTTTACCTTCTTATCTTCAGTAGTACCTTCAAAATCAAAATACTTTTCTATCTCTATTACCCAATCTAGCAATTCATCTAAATCCAACTTACCATTATAATTTGGTGGATTGAAATGTGGCTTAGTATTTTCTCTAGTTAGAGCTCTTATGAACCTCTCTTCTCCCTAATCTAGGCCAGGTTGATCTTCTCTTTCCCTTTCTTCTTGTACTTCTACCTCTTCATCACTTGCAACATCAACTGGTCAACCTCTCCTCTAGGCCATTTCAACTACATCTAATCTGGTAGCAATTCCTCTCAACATCTCCATTATAGCTGGGTCTTTATTTCCACGTGCTCCATTTCCTCTACCATTTCTTCTTCCCACCATCTTTACATCAGCCCTCTACAATTGCAAGTTGGATCCTCAGTCTGCCACCCCATAACAAATCTTCAACAGGACTCCATGAATTTTGACGACCCCTCACAGATCGAATCTCACTTTGATACCTATCCGGTGCAGCCACGGTAGGAGGGTCCTCAAAGAGAACAATCCAAACCATGCAAAAAGAGTCACACAACAGAAGAAGCTCAGAATATGGAGGCAAATGCATATTCAAACATTCTCATTAACAAAAATATCAATTACAATCGACCGACAACATTTGGGCTTACAGATTCGGCTCATAGGCCTGATACAACATGCTCAAAATACTCTCTTCCTATATGCTCCTTAATGTGAGTGAAATATTACATATCAGATCCACATTAATCTACTTAATCTACTTATTGCTATCCTAATGATCTATTGCAAGCTATATATCCTATCTGCAGATCTAGAATCTTTTGCATCGGCCAAAGATCATTACAGTCTCCATTGAAAGAGAATGTAATGTGTGCATGAATAGGTCAACCTCAAATTTGAAATACTCCTCGATGAATGTATAGGATGAAGTGTGGACCTATAATTAAGGTCGGGGACACTCCATGGAACAATTTGAATTACATCGTCAAGATCCACAAGCGATCAAACTAGCCATTAGGCTTGAAAATTATTTCGGTGTTGGTTCAAGAACTGTCACTTAATCCGGAAGCGATAACTTTCTGGAAAAAAAGATCCAATTACGCTTAAATATTGGAATAAGGGAAATGAACATGTCCGGGATGTAAACATAGTTCTACAGGGTCTGGTGAGCAAATATGATGAAAATGTTGAATCTGCCAATTTGAACTGAACAAGAACTAAAACAAGAACGAATTGAAACAAAAATGTTTTTGGTTGATGAAAGATGGCCAAGAACCAAGGATGCTCCTGCATCAAATATAAAGGATGGTCCAAAACTTGAAAGAATGGTACAATCAAGTGTTGGAGCTATAGAAAGGGGATATAACATGGAGGAATGCAAAAATAAGAATTTTAATGATTCTATCACAAGTAAGGCGTGTGACAATGATGCTAGTGATGATTTATTTGTTTCTACTTGATTAGTGATGATTCTTGAATTATTTATTCAAGCACCTCATCCCACATGAATCTCCATAACAAGTGATTTTCATCTTATATAGCTTATAGTAATGGCAACGTGTTTTTTGGTGACAATAGTTCATATTAGATTGTTGGTAAAGGGAAGGTAAAGGTCTATGTTTTAGTGATGGGAGACTAAAAGATAAATCTCACCAATGTTTTACATGTTCTAATTCATCAGGGATAACTTTAAGAAACCCCATTGTTGGCGAAGGTGTAAAATCCTGGTGAATCTTGGCTAAGTGCTATAATTTTCTTGGCGAATCTTTTTTTTATTTAAAAAAATTATTAATTTTACTAGCGAATCTATGCTCATTATTAAAAAAATTGTAGAATCCTGGCGAATCTTAATGAATAATTGGTAAAAATAATAATAACAGTGGTGAATCCTAGCGAATAATCACTAAATGGATTAATTACAATGGAAAATCTCCTTTAAAAGTTTGCATAGTTGGTCGACACAGTTCCCCCATATTTTTTTTCATTTTTTGTCATATTGAAGTAGGAGCTTGGGGGCGGTAGCCACTAGCGAGGTCAAGGGGATAGAGCCCCCTTGTGGGGGTTGAGGGGGCAACGCCCCCTCATGGGGTCTAGGGCTAGCGCCCCTTGTGAGGGTCAAGGGGTCAGATCCCCCTTGTGGGGGTCAAGGGGGAAATGCTCCCTCGTGGGGTTTGAGGACAATGACCCCGATGCACTCCTATCGAGATACAAGAGGGATCAAGGGGTAGAGCCCTTCTATAAAAAATGCATTGGAGCACACAAGGATTAATTTTTTTTTTAAACTCTCACTTTAAAAATAAGACTTAATGAAAAGTGAAATTGTTACATTGATTAGCTTTTTAATCAGATGGTTATAGGTTGATTTTGTGACCTAATATGCATGTGCCTTTTAAAAGGATTATTGAGGCCCTAAATTTGTTTTGGTCCACATGATTAAATCTAATTGTGTGGACCAAAACAAATTTTGGGCCTCAACAAGCCTTTTAAAAGGCACATGCATATATATAGGTCACATAATCAACCCACAACCATCCAATTAAAAAACTAATCGATGATTCAATGGTAATAAATAAAATCCATATTCAAGGCTAAAATATCCCTATAATTAAATGGTAATATATTATTAGTGGTGATTTTTTCCCAAAATTAATGGTAGGAATATAATATTACTGGCGAATATAATTAATATTTGTAATTACATTATAAATTACTGGAGAATCATTTCCAATGACACATCATTTACTATTGACATATGACCCTGAGAGATCATTTTTGGCTACTTGTGTTGTCATTGATGGCAACTAGAGTCTATAGTTTGGCTTGTAGTATCAGTTGTGTTCATACGGCAAAGAATCTAAGTCTCTGCATTCTTCCGGTACAGAAAGTGAAGGACAGATCGTCTGGTTGGTAAGTTGATTCGATCACTTCACTGGATCACTATTTTGTGGTGTGGATCTCCAAGGAAGCTTTCTTAGCACATACACTATCCTACTAAAGAGTTTTTGTGGTGTTGTATTAATCATAGTTCGACTGAAGAGGTTTAGTAGCATGATTCATGGTTTATTTTCTATTATGGCTGACATGCTTGACATTGTGTATCGCGGATGTATGTGAAGTAATTGTTTTGCTATATCTTATGTTTTTGAACCTTGGTGTGGGCCCCTACTATAAGTCTAGCTGACTTTTGTAGGTACGTATAAACTATAACTTGTGATTTAGGATGACATTAACAGGAATATTGTATTTTGTTGTGAAGTCGACATATATTGAATTTTTGGGTTAGCGGATATATAAAGAAGATTAGGAAATCACTTTGGTATGGATGTATGAAATTTTGGTAAGGGTGTGTGAGATGTAGTATGTGTGAAAGCGAAAGAGTGTTGATCAGTTATTTTGAGGGCAGAAAATTTTTTGTGTGCAAAGCAGAGCAGAGCAAAAGAGCAAACCGATTGAGAGATCCAAAATCTGATCATGAGCTTCATTGGAATTGAATCCATGAATTTGTAGATGCTATACTCTTAGTTCAAAATTTTGTTGTAATATTCTATTATACTTGCAAGGCAATGGACCTCTTTCTTTTGAGCAGTGAGCTCTAGCCAGTGCGCCTGAATTCAAGTGCATTCCTCTCTTTTATTTTACTTTTAATAGAGTAAACATTATGGATTAATCTCCACCGTGGTTTTTCCCCTAACAGGGTTTCCACATAAAAATATCTAGTGTTATGGTGTTCTTTAATGTGACTGCATGTTTTCATCTATTATGTGTTGCTAATGTTATATAAAGTTGAATTGTTGCTATTGATGGTTTTAGATCTATTTTCAAATCAAAATTATTGAACATTGATTCACCCCCCCTCTCAGTGTTCCTAGTGTCCAACAATTGGTACCAAAGTAGGTTCCTCTTCTAAAGCTTAGCAGCTTGAGGTGAATCTTGAACTACAATGGATGTTGGCGGTCTTCAACAAAAGTTGATGGTGGCACTTGATGATCTTGATCAATCTAAGGCAGAGCTCATGGAACTTAAGGAAAATATTTTAGATGCCAAAAAACTCATTCAATCACTGAAGGACAAGATAAATGAATCAAGGGAAAAGAGGAAGGAGCTATGTGATTAGTTGAAGCAAAAGGAAAACAGAAGTTCAAATGATGTCCATCTGAATCAAACCCTAAAAGAGATAACAAAAGAATGTGAAAAGCTAGCCAAGGACAATGCAACTCTAAGACTTGAGATGGAATCTGTGAAAATGAAGTTTACCAAAGAGATTGAGCAAAGAAAGAAGAATGAGGAGAATTTGGCCCATTCCATGAGAGAAAATTTTGAAGAATGCAACAGAATTAACAATAGATTCATTCAATTGGAGATTGAACTGCAACAGGCCAAGAACTATGAACATGAGATCGAGAGACAGATAGTCATTCTTGGGAATGAGCTTGCTATTGCAAATGAATTCAGAAAAGTTCAGGAAGTTCTACCAAGCTTGAAGAAATAACCAAAGCTCAGAAGGATATAAATGGTAAGCGAGGTGGATATGAGAAGGGAGAATTCTCCAGATCTAAATAGAAGAATCCTGAAAAGAAGAACAAAGGAAGAAGACATTCGGTAAGGAAACCTAATGCTCAAAGATTTAATGGATATTTTTTTGCTTGTAATAAATTTGGACATATGGCTTCTCATTGTAGAAGGAAGATAAAACCTAGTACTCTATAATTTTTTGGTCAATGTTTCAAATGCAAAAAAAGTGGGCACAAAGCATTAGAATGTAGAAGTAAGTCAGTCAATGCAAGTAACCTTAAATTCTATACCTATGGAAGATTTGGGAATGTTGCTAATCAATGCAGGTCAAGTGGGAATCACTGGAATGGCTGGTATAGAATCAAAGGTATGGTATGTTTCAATTGTAACAATCATGGTCACATTGCAAAATTCTACTAGAACAAAAACATGAATAAAAGAGGTCCAGTCTATCAAGGAAGAAATTCATAGAAAGACAACAAAAGTAAAGAAAAATCATCTATGTAAGAGATAAGGGATCAAATGAAGAAGACATGGGTGAAGAAAAGTGAAACGGATGAAGGAAATAAAGTTATACCGGAAGCCCCCTTTGGTAGCTCCTCTGGTAATTGATATCAGGCCAATGGCCTAGGGAGAGTTTTTCATGAAAATCTCTTTCCCCCCTTGTATATTTGGCACCGAATTGCTAAATTCCATCAGCCACTGTGTTATTCATTGATGATATGATGAATTGGATGAAATGGTATAGGTTCGTAGTTAAATTCTTTGTTTGCTGACTAAGTTTGCAGTGTAACTGGAACTTCTAGGGCAATGCATTTAATGCAGCAAAAAGTAAAGTTGAAAATTTATAAAAGGGAATTTTGAACTCTATTTCTACACCGAGCATTGAAGGAGAATAGTTCGAGAGCATTTTTTTGCAAAATTTCAAAAGTACGAAAAAGTCATCCTAAGCTGCGAATCGTCAAGTACTTTTGTTGTTCATTGATTTCACATCTATTTGGTGATCAAAAAAACTTTATTCAGAACAAAACATGAAGCAAATCAAAGGTATCATAACTTTACGTGAGTATAGTAGCCAAAAGATTAGGGATGAAAGAAATTTATTGTCACTCACTGATATTAGAAGGCTTGAAGGATCAAAACACAAAGACTTGGATATATGGAATGATTATCCTCATTTTGTCAATGTGGAAGTGATTCAATTTTTCCTAAACAAATTAGACGATGACATCCTCACTTTGGATAAACCATATCAAATTACCAAGGATGTGATAAAAAATTTAGTAGGAATATGCAATATTGGTGATGTACCGAAGAAGAAGTCAATTCACGATGTTGAGCTCAAAACCCTAACCAAAATAAAAGGTGACCAAAGGGATCTGATAATTTCATCGATTAAAGATCCTTTGACAAGGTATGTGGCTTATGGAGTCTCATACAAGATTTACTTCAAAAATCATGAAGGATCAACCTCGGTAGGTGCTACATGATATATCGCCCATAAAATGATAATTGAAAACAAAGAATTTGATCTGTGTAGTCTGATGAAGGATCAACTGATGGAGAATGTTCAATTAAAAAAGGATATTGACTACCCATTCAGGTTTGGTACTTTGGCAATATGTATTATGATGTACTTTCTAAATTGTTTTCTAATGAAGGACAATGTGGTGTGGAGAGAAAATATGCTGGTCTATAAGCAAATCTTCAATCATTACAATTCATTTGAAAATTGTGAACAAGTGTATGAAAGTTTCTTTAGAAAGGTATTAGAGAGGTTTGGAGAAGGTGTTGACCCTCTTCCGACAAAAATAACTAAGGTAGAATCATCTTTTGGAAAAGGAGAGAAGAAGCAGAAGAGAGGAAGAGATACAGCTGGTGTCACTCCTCCGGTACCCAAGTCTGCAAAGATCGAAGAAAAAGGGAAAAGTCAAGTGGTTGTGGATGTAGAAATGAAGTTTCTGAAGAATATATTCCCAAAGATTAATCAAAACCAGATGAACTGGAAATAATAATAGCCAAAGACAGAGATGAAGAAAGTGTTATGTTTAAAACAAAGATAATGCAAATCATTTAGGATGAGGATGGTATGTAAAAGATATCTAGTATATGGTTGAATGGACCATCCTATGAGTAGGATTTTATTGAAATACTCTGGCAAGGCACTTTATTGATAACAATATTGAGTTGGAGATTATGTAGTATGTTCTCCCAGAAGAACTGATTGAATGTGTCAAGATATCTATGGAGTCTATTCCCTTGGAAAGGAAGGAAGACAAAATAATTTCTCATTTAAAAATGCAGTTTAGATTATCTCTTACTAGACTGAAGAATAAAATGAATGAGCTGAGATAGTGTATTGATTCAACAAATAAAATCTTTAACTATTGTCTTAGATGGCTTCATGTGGTAGGGAAGTACAAGGATAAGCTTGAAGAAATTGAAAGTGAGCTTGTTAAGATTGGTCAAACTTATAGTATGCTTTTGGATAAGAATGGAGATGTTAAGAAGAAGGTTCATAATTTGTAGATTGAGCATACAAAATTTCATGCTGCTAAGAATAATCTCATTGATGCTTTCTGGAAAGTTAAAGATATAACTAAAGGGAAATTAGAACAAATGATTGAGAGTCTCAAATCTGGAGAAAAGTTGGAAGAAGTAATAACTATTCCTGAGTCTCTTGTTCAAATAATCAACAAAACATTAGAGAACAACAACCTGATCATAGCCATTGGGATTGTGGTGGATTCTTGGAAGAAATTCCTTTTGGAAATGAAAGCTAAGTATAAAATAATTTTCTGAATTTTTGTAGCAGTTGTCAAATTTTGATCAATTTTTGCATTGGGGAAAGAATGAAGTATGAAAAAGTATGGTAAAATATCTAAGGGAAGGAATAATAAAGGGAGTGTAAGAAGATGTTGTAGATATTTTCCATTGATTTCAAAGGGGGAGAGAATGGAGTGAAAAATTTCCTGGCATCCATAGGGGGAGTAGAAATTTTTGCCTTGATCAGTTTTTGGTTTTGACACTTAGTAAATTTTTCACTAAGTGTTGCCATCAATGCCAAAGGGGGAGATTGTTGGCATATGGCTCTGAGAGATCATTTTTGGCTACTTTTGTTGTCATTGATGGCAAATAGAGTCTACATTTTGGTCCACAATATCAGTTGTGTTCATATCATCAAAGAATCTAAGTCTTTGCATTCTTCCGATAGAGAAAGTGAAGGACAAATCATTTGGTTGGTAAGTTGATTCAATCACTTCACTAGATCACTATTTTGTGGTGTGGATCTCCAAGGAAGCTTTCTTAGCATGTACACTATCCTAGTGAAGATTTTTTTTATGTTGTATTAATCATATTTTGACTGAAGAGGTTTGGTAGCATGATTCATGGTTTATTTTCTATTATGGCCAACATGCTTGACATTGTGTATCGCGGATGTATGTGGAGTAATTGTTTTGCTATATCTTATGTTTTTGAACCTTGGTGTGGGCCCCTACTATAAGTCTAGCTGACTTTTGTAGGTACGTATAAACTATAACTTGTGATTTGGTTCAACATAAGCAAGAATATTGTATTTTGTTGTGAAGCCGACATATATTGAATTTTTTGGTTAGCGGATATATAAAGAAGATCAGGAAATTACTTTGGTATGGATGTATGGAATTTTGGTAAGGGTGTGTGAGATGTAGTATGTGTGAAAGTGAGAGAGTTTTGATCAGTTATTTTGAGGGAAGAAAAGTGTTTGTGTGCAGAGCAAAGCAAAGCAGAAGAGCGAACCGGTTGAGAGATCTGGAATCTGATCATAAGCTTCATTGGAACTGAATCTAGGCATTTGTAGATGTTATACTCTCAGTTCAAATTTTTTTTGTAATATTCTATTATACTTGTAAGGCAGTGAGCCTCTTTCTTTTAAGCAAAGAGCTCTAGGAATTGTGCCTGAATGCAAGTGCATTCCCCTCTTTTATTTTACTTTTAACAAAGTAAACATTGTGGATTAATCTCCACCATGTCTTTTCCCCTAACAGGGTTTCCATGTAAAATATCTGGTGTTATGTTGTTCTTTAATGTGACTGCATGTTTTCATCTGTTATGTGCTGCTAATGTTATATAAAGTTGAATTGTTGTTGTTGATGGTTTTAGATCTATTTTTAAATCAAAATTATTGAACACTGATTCACCCCCCCTCCCAGTGTTCCTAGTGTCCAACACTTACATGGCAAATCAAATTTGATTTATTAGTTTAAAAAATAATTCATAGCCAAATTAATCGAGACAAAATTATTTTTTTGTAAAAACTTGGCGATTTAGTCTCCTTTTTATCTTGTACTATCCGACATTTTTGGAGGTCCCGATTTCAATTATTCGCCAATTGGTGTTCAAATTCTCCACTAAACTTTTCCCCAGGTAAGTCATATAAAAAATATACTTTCTATGTTAAGGTGAATGATTTTAAAATACATCTAACATTTGATAAGATTGAATCTTTAAAAATATTATTAGGGGGAATTTGTTGCTAGTGAAGGGATATTATTGTGGGATTTTATTTAAGCTTGAAGCTACTACCCTTTGTAGCTCTACCAATGTAATTAAAAATTGTAAAACATTGTATTTTTTTGGCACCAAATACTGATCCACTTTGGTGAAAGGGTGTTTGAACCATGATTAATAAAAATATGGTTGATATTTTTTTGATTAAATTCTATTGAGTTTGAATTTTTTCAACACTATGTGTTTGGAAAACAAATTAGAGTTAGTTTTCCTTTTATAAGCACTAGAAAAATGATATATTTAGACATATTTATATGGATTTGTTTGGTTTAGTGGATGATCACTTTATTAAAAACATATTATAATGTCATATTTATTTATGATTACAAGGAATTTATAGCTTTGGCTGGGAAATAGTTAGATAGGGAGATAAATTTATTGATATTTGTTAATGGACGTGAAAAACTATCTACAAAATTTGATGATTTTAATGTATACACAAGTATTATGTAATATAAAACTAGCAATATACATGAGTAAAAATGGGAATATACAATTAATGAACCAAATGTTAATTCACAAATTTTTACAGATGTTGCTTAGAGTACAATTAGACTAGTGTGTTTAGGCTTGGACTATGAGTATTATTTTCTACTTGATGAATAGTTTTCCTTGTTCAACTATGGTTGACAAGACATCATATGATGTGTAGATAGGCAAGAAACCCTTTTTTTCACATCTAACATTTTTTATTTGTGAAGATTTTATTCATGTATTAAAAGAGAAATCATCTATGTTGGAATTTAATGCTTAGAAATGTATATCATTAGATATAGTGAGCATGTTGAAGGTTATAATATTTAAAATGATTTAAACTCAATTTCTAATTTATTTTTAAGGATATAGTATTTGGAAGGGAAAGATGAACAAGTATGCACCTTCTAGTGTCCTATGTTTCCTTTTTATTTGATATTCAACTACTTGATATAAGAACATACTACTATACATTTAAATTGAAAATAAACATAGTTGATTTACCAACACATCAAACCTTGGAGGAAAGATAATGTTGCATATGTAAGTGAATTTAAGCAACATAACAACATATAAATAAACACTTTTATAACATGAAATAATAAAAATAAATGAAATATAGACAAAAGAGAAGAATCGCCAATATACAAGGGGAAAAACCTTTCAAGTAAAAAACCTTGCACTCTAAAGCATCAAACCAATGCATTACTTTGTAAAAACAAGAATGTTATAATTCACTTGTTATATCAAAGCCCTAATATGGAGATTTATGTATTTCTTCTCTAGAAGAAAAATTGGTAGTATAAACTTGGAATGAATAATTGTCCTCTCTACACTCCTCAAGAAAACACTTGTATTAATAGAGTACTAAGAAATACACCTAAAATTGCCACATTTCATCATCCTCTTCATTGCAAGCATGCAAACCTAAAGATGAACTTGCAAGGTTCCTACCTTATCTTGCATATGCAAGCTATAACCAATCTTGAGATGCAAGACATATACATGCATGCAAGAGGTACCACTTGACATGAAATGTTCTTGCCACATGCAAGACTTCCACCTATCTCATTTCCACTGGTCATGACTCTTAAACTATCATACATGTCATAATCTATCATAGTATTTGCCATAGTTCAACTCTTACAACATATGAAACATGCCATTGAAATAGCCTATTGTGGGGCCCACAAAGTGGGATGCCTATTTCCACCAATTTAGGATGAATGTCATCCTAGTCACCTACCATGTAAGATGACAGATCACTATGTTAGGTCCCACAAAGTGACATCATTGGATGAACATAAAATTACATAGGCATAAAATAATTAATTAAATTA
>VDFB02144293.1:0-14574 GCA_007258455.2 Sequoia sempervirens
AAGTTCTCAAATCCAAACTTTGTATGATATCTCATTTACAAAATTTTGACACTATATGCAAAAGTTATAGTGATTTTTTGAAACTATTCTTTTAGGCCTACTGTCATCCAGTTGGGTTTGTGAAGTCTCCTCTATTTTGATCCTCAACTCAAGCTTCGAAGGGAAAATTTTGCAGAAATTTGGTGCAAGAGGGGTAGAAGGGGGAAAAGGGGGGTTTGCTCGAAGCCCCCTTTGAGTGAACCCCTCTTGACCTTTCAAATGAAGGGGGGTTCTCTCGAAGGGAGGTTCGAGCAAACCCCCCTTTTTTCAAAATTTTCCTTTGTTTTCAATTTGGGAAATGTGCAAAATGTGGGACCCATCATTTAAGATGATTTGCTCGAAGGGGGGTTTGAGCGAACCCCCTTTGGGTTCGCACGGACCCTAAGTTTGTTCGAACCCCCCAAAACCAAAAATTTTCTTCATGTGGGCATTTTTTGCAATTTTCCTTCCTCAATTGAATTGTAAACCATTTTTGTGGGATCACCCATAATTAATTTGGAAATTATCCTTTTACTCTGTAGTGTTGTAAAATTGCACCCCTTACAGGTTCACCTACACTTTCACATCCACTTTAGTGTCCATTCCCTTAGTATTTGTGTAGGCTCATTTTAGCCCTTGCATCAACCTTTTTCCCCTTAGGATGCTCAAGACCCCTTTCTCAATAGCTACCTTTATGTGCCAGCTTTCTGTCAAACCTTGTGTTTTCCTTGTCTCCACTATTTTGTGGCATGATTTGTCTGGACACTAGTGTGCCGCATGGACATCCATGCATTGCACTAGCATCCTAGACATTTCAATGTTTAAACGATAATTTTCGAGTGTGTTACCACTTGTCACCTACCTTTGTTGATGGTAACAGCTTGGGATGCCTTGTAACGGATTGGGAACCTTTTTTTCCCTCCTATTCTCTCTTTAAAATCTACCTTTTCAATTCATTTGGTCTTCTTGGTCTCTGCTCTCCTCTCTTGGAAATTCACTTCTCTCTCTCTCTTGCTCTCTTGCTTGCTACAACACTCTAAAGTTGTCACAATGTTCTCTACAACTCTCTTGGCTCTCACAACTGTCTCTCTCTCTCTCTTTGGCTTCCTCAAGCTTTGTAGGTGATATTTACTTGTCTTGTGTCTTTGAGCATCTTGGGATTTCTCACATCCCTTTTCTATGCATTTTACTATCTTTTCTATTTATCTTTATATCTATCTATCTATCTAGCTGTTCGTGGGTGTGGGAACACTGAAACATGGGGTTTGGCTAAGGCAAGCCCCTAAATAGCCCCAATAATTTTCCTCGGTCTTATGTGTGCAGGTATTGAAGATATTCATTTGCTGAAGGCTTCATTGCTTGGTCTATTGTGAGCATTTTTTTTATCTCTTATTCTCTTGCTTTATCATTTATATTTCACTTATTTTACTTTATTTCACTCTCTGTTATAGTTTGTTATTTTCTTGCATTCTGAGAGTTCTTAGCAGTTAGAACAACAGTAGTCACTTAAGCTATTTTATGCGACATTCTTGGTTTTTGGTTCGTACAAGATATTAGGGCGTTGTGTTGTCATCTGTGTGTTGTGCTATAGTCCTTTGGCTAATAGCTCATTAGTCTATCGAGAAAACCTCTGTGACCTACCCTTTCTGATTTTGAAACTCTCGCCTTTTTACCCCACCACTTGAGCTCCGTTCTTTGAGGTAGTCTTGAGGTAGTTGAGGACCATTTGCTCCTTGAAGACTCTTGCTTGTCCTAAGACTCGAGGGTAGCAAATTTCCTCTACATACTCTAACACTGCCAATAATATATTTTGACCTAAAGATTTTCTAATAAGGTTTCAATGAAGAAATAAAAAATGTTATGAAAGTACATTAAAAAGGCTCAAGTCCAAATAATATAAGTGTAAATTCATTCCCAAACACTTGAAGTGCATTCTCAAATGCTTAGAGTACATGCACACTACCTCAAACAAGAGTTATTTGGTCATTTTAGACAATTCTAATGTAATATCCTCACTATCACCTTATTTATAAATTTGTACCCCTTTCATAAATTATTATATTCTCTTATGTATCTTTCTCAACTATTCACCTTAATTCTCTACAAAAACTCTTACAAAAAGAATGACAAGAATTACTTCTCATTGCTCTTATGTCTACTCTATATTCACCACTCTTCTAACATATTAATATTATATCATTAAAGATTTGATCTCCTTGCACTAATGCTTCTTAAAGTCTATCATAACAATTAAAATTAAATATTACCTTATATTCTTAAAATATTTGGTTTCCTTGAACTAGTGTTTGTTAAAGCCTATGTTGCAACACATGAAATCAACTATTTTATATTCTTAAAAAAAATGATCTCCTTCTACTAGTACTTCTTAATGCTTATGTTATAATAAGTGAAATAAAATATTATCTTATATTCTTAAACATTTGATCTCTTGTATTAGTGCTTCCTAAAACTTATACATTATAACAAGTGAAATCATATATTACCTTATATTCTTAAAGATTTGATCTCCTTATACTCTTACTTTTTAACATTTATTTCAAAACAAGTAAAATTAAATATCACTTTACTTATACTATTAAAGATTTGATCTCCTTATACTAATACTTCTTAACATCTATTTATGATAATTAAAATCAAATATTAGTAATATTCTTAACATCTATGTTAAAATAATCTTGATCAAATATTCCACTATTCTTAACATCTATGTTAAAATAATCTTTATCAAATATTCCGTGATAAACTAAAATAGACACAAAATAATAAAAAATAATGTAAAGTAGGGGAGAGGGCCCAATAGTGGTGCGGGTACCAATAGTTGTCATAGTACATGTACATTCAAAGTTCAATAATTTAAATGAATGGAACTAGTAATTGTAAGAGAGGACTCAATAGTTGAACAAAATATGCCCATTACATTCAAAAAACAACAAATCATATGATGCCACATTGGCACACTAAAAAACATGACTTAATGCACCACTATTGGTCTAACTTTTTTGGGGGGTCTCTTATGACCCCTCAACAAAAAGCATGTTGATGACACCTTTTTTCTCTGTCTATGCAAGTGAAACAAAATATTTGAATTGTCCACATCCTTGACCACTCGGAGATATAACTTTTTAATGTCAATATTGCATGTTCATTGCTATATTGACCCATAAAATTAAGGTGCACCACTATTGAACCCTCTCCCTATACACTTTCTTTCTTTATGTTTGCATATAATCTAAGTTTTTATATACGATGGTATGAGATTGTCTCTGGTCAATGGCAGACCAAGTAAGGATAAACCACATGGAGAATATTAAACTAATCACCCAAATAAGAGAGCGTTGAAAGTCGATTGAATGGCACTTGATGTGTATATAGAGTTATATATACAATGTATATAAAATTATAGATACAATGAATATAGGACATTATCCTTAAATGGATATATAAGCATCGAAGGCAGCAGATGTACTGGCTTTTTTAATACCTTATAGCAGAAGTCAACAAACTGTTGGCATGTATTTTAACTGAATGCTTATGCACGGGAAGCCTTTCAACAGTTGTGCTGTTGAGCATTTGCAATATAAATATTTATATGCTTAACTGCCCAATAAGGAAGCTACAATGGAGGTTCAAGTCAACTCCGGCGAAACTAGTACAACCTTCTATATAACAACGATCAGAGAATCTCTCTTGACGTGTAGAAGGAGATGGGTGCCAAGCTTGGTTTTTGGCTTTCTCTGTATGATTATATAGTTGGAAAAGCCAAGAAGTTAGAATCCAGGCTCCCAAAATGGGCAGTTGCATGGATTTCTGTAGAGTATTGCCTGCTAATGGTTTACATAGTTGGAATGGGTGTGTTATGGGGGCTTGTATTGTTGTGTGTCCCAAACAAGACTTCAGACCATGTAAAATTGATAGATGCTATGTTCAATTCATTTTCTGCAGTGACCGGGTCTGGTCTAGCAAGTGTTTCCATGTCCAGTTTGTCTACCTTCCAACTATTTGTGCTTATGCTCCTCTGCCTTATTGGAGCCAAGGTTTTTACTACACTTTTGGAGCTGATATTAAGATCGGCCTCGAGTAGAAGAAGAAGCAGTCCAGACAAGGAAGATTATAGAGCTTCTTATATTGGTGAGCATGATAGATCTCATGTATTGGATTTGCATGACCCTGTTGTTGGGGCTGTGAGTGGAGATGTTATACAAGAGAAGGAAGGAGTACCCATTTCATTTGATGGGCACACAGTGGTATCTGATGGCGGGTCATTTCGGTCTCAGAAGATTCATCCACAGATGTCTACAGAGGAAGTTCGACAGCAGAGTGATAAAACAGAGGAGTTTGGTGATTTTGTCCTTGGGAAAACCAAGTTGACTCTGTACAGGCCCTACAGATCAGATGGAGATGTGTTGACATCTATCAGACTTCGTCACAAGAAGAATAATTGGAAAAATGGGTTGGGTGCTCTGTTCCAGAGCGAGGCCCCTGCAGTCTACACGGGCAAGGAAAATTCATGGAAATTGGAAGAGCTAACAATAAGGGAAGAGGTTCCAGACAGAGTTTATGAGGAGAAGGTGTTTGGGTATCTGGCTTGGATTGTTTTTACATACTGGGTGGGAGTTCAGTTTATAGGAGGTGTTTTAGCAGCTATTTATTTCGCTGCTAAACAGTCTGCGAGAGCCCATGTGAAGGATTCTGGCGGGAATGTTGCTTTCTTCACAGTTTTCATGACTATCTCACATTTTGCAAATGCAGGGTACGCTCCTATCAATGCTAATATGACACCCTTTATTAAGGATTTGGTACTACAGATTATTTTTGCCGGGCAAATGCTATTGGGGAACACTATGTTTCCTGTGGCCTTGAGGGCGGTGGTCTGGGTGGCCAGGAAATGGAGCAAGGAAGAAAATAAAGGAAACATTTGTAACGCCCTGCTTAGAAACCCAGGAAGGTTCTGTGGCTCATTGTATCCAAAGAAGCAGACTATCTGGTTGGTAATGGTGACGGTTGGGTGCATTACTCTGCTGGTTTCTCTGGTTCTGGGCTTGATGTGGAACGATGAAATGGTTAATGGGTTTTCACCGCTAGCGAAGTTTGTGAATGCTGTTTATCAGAGTATATCAGCCCGTCACACTGGTGTAAATGTTTGGAACCTTGCGGAATGGACTCCTACGGTCTTGTATGCCTTCATTCTCATCATGTATGTTGCTAACTCTGATCACTGTTCATGCTTTGCTCTTTGTGTTTAAGCCTTAACCTACTCAATCTCTTTCATTTGTGTAAGGAAGTTTAGATACGCTGTTTATGTGGGCTTCTCTATCTTGTGCTTTGCATGGAGTCCACTTGTTGTTCTGCAGTCTTCGTGTTTGAATTTTATATATAACCTTTAGGAATTTAGAGATTCTTTAGTTTAGTCCCGAATTTTGTTTCATATACTTTTCATAAGAAAAGCTCTGTTACTCCCAAAGCAAGCTTTGAGGTGCAAATTCCTTGGTTCCTAGTGTTAAGCATCCTTCCTCCCCCCTCACTTTGAATTAACACTAACGAGGATTTCAATGTTGTCCTGTAGCCCATGGATATTACCTGTCAATAGTTTCTGTCTTATATTCTAGGCATGTTGGGGATACCTAGTCCACCCTAATAACCACAAAGTTTGCAATGGCCCATCCCACAGCAAAAAGACCTGCAGAGATAAGAGACTAAACCTTAAAGATTTTGTGGATGAATAGAAACTGTGTTTGGCTGGAGGCATTCCGAATTTGTGTTGTCAGATTTGCAGCCTCCTTTTAGCTAAAAAATTCCTCAAAAATATCTTTGGAAAGTCTCCAAACGCTCCATGGGACCATGTTTTCAGTGCAACAACAGCTAACCTCTGAAATGTCCGTGAAAAGTATCTATCTGCCTGTATTTTTATTGAAAGCCTCTAACACTTCTACAGAAGTTAATCTTCCTGATTTATCTTCTTAAGAAGAAACCATAAATCTTTAGGACAGAGTTTATCACAGGCAAAAGAAATTGTATTTCTCTTTATTAATAGAGTTCAAATCAAGTTTCACTATTATTTATGGTGATAAAAAGCTCTCATACAGTAGAAAAATCTTTTTGAACAAAATATTGTGTATCGTGTGTTTTTTATCATTCTCTTATCTATTTTAAGATTCTATATGCATTGTTTCTATTGTACAAATTTATTAGAAAAAAAACATGTTTATTATGCAATTCGTCTTGTTTATTATACAATTGAGCAACTAAAAATCTAGATTAAAAAAATGTACAGAATCAAATCCAGAAACCAGAAACTTCCTGTAGAAACCTCATGTTTCTGATAGATAAAAACCCTCTGAAATATCAATGAAAAGTGTCCAAACCACCTTCCATAGGACCACTAGCTAAAAGGTTTTTCCTTTTTTCAGTGCAATTTATTAAGTGACCTCTGAGCTATCTGTAAACGGTCTTCAACTGCCTGTTGATAAATGTTTTCTGAAACTAAAATGATGACAATGACAGGTACGTTCCGGGACAGCCGATATATGCTTCCCGAGATCAAACCAATTCCAATGGAGACGAGGAGGACGATAAAATTTCTTTCCAATCGAAGAAGTTTTTGTTTCAGCATTCTGTGTTTGTGGCAGCAGGAATTCTGTTGATTTGCGTCATAGAAAACCATAACATCGTCTCAGATCCCCTCAATTTTTCCGTCCTCAACATCGTTTTAGAAGTTGTGAGGTAAGCCCAAATAAAATATGATTTGGATTCAGCACAAAATGTTCAAATCAGATTGCACAGCAGATTTTAACAGAATGGGTTTACTCTGTCACAGTGCTTTCATGAACGTGGGGCTTTCGGTGGGTTATTCATGCAGTCTCAGAAAAGCAGGGGGCAGCTGCGTAGATGTGCCATATAGCTTCTGTGGCAAATGGAGCTCGGCTAGTAAATTTGTACTTATTGTTACTATGGTTGTAGGAAGACTCCGATGATTTTTCCCATGGCCTGTAAATTTGTAGTTATTGTTATCTCCATGGAAGATCCATTGTAATAAAATACACAGATGTAAATCAGATTCTCTGGCCAGAGTCCGGTCAACATGGAACGCCTCGTGAGGAAAGTCAACCCAAAGAGGCTCGTAAGTCGTATATTCTAATATTCTAAACAAGGACCACCCCTTGTTTAATGGTTGGAAAAGAAATATAGAAAAAGTTTTCCAATAATTTAGGTTTGGTAATTAATATAATAATTAGTTTTAAATAATAGAGTCGAGTTCAAGATAGTTGTGAAATATGTAAAAAAGTTGACAAATGAAGATAGCTGTATTTAATTTAAAATGAGAGAATTAAATAAAATGTTGTAACAAATATGTTTTGAGTTTATTCTAATTTTTATTATCAAACTTGTGACTATTAAGTTTTAATAGATTAGAAAATGGCTTTGTTTTATTGCAATCTTGCATCCACACTCTTTATTTTTTCATAAATGTTGTTAATGTGAAAATTAGCTTTTATCTATCTAGTTTACTTTTATCTAGTAGACCTATTCACACTACACTTAAACTCATTTAAAGGTTTTTTATTTTGTTGTCTTGTTTAGGGACTTTACACATGTGCTCACACTTATCCCAAATGTTTTAAATGTGCCACACCTTTTGGAAGATTAGTTAGTAGTTTACTCTAACTTTCCTTCCTCCTTGTCCTACATACACAAATATTTCATTGTATATTATTGATTTACTTTATGATAGATTTTGACATTATTGTATGCATGTTTATTTTTGGAAGATTTTGGTTATTTTATTCATCATATTGTTGCTCCAATATGGTATTAGAGTCATGAACAAAAAATTCCTTCCCATTTTTTATAAATCTCACACTTAGTCCTATCATTGGTGTATCATGGACCTAAATGTACATCACCGTTTAGTCCAAAAGGCACAATAAAGTTAAAATTGCCTATTATTTTGTCATGTTTTGACAAGTAATTTTCTCGATTTTCTTGTATTTGCATCATATGAATATCCATACGACTAAACTTGTATGGATGATTGTTTTTACAAAATGATATTGTGTAACAATCAGGTTAGTGTTCACTCGGTGTTTCTTCAATGATTTTTCAATTTGTGACATTTTTGGAAGGTTTTCTAGTTTGGATCTAAATATTTTTGGTGATTTTTTTTCTTCTTCATGAAGTTCATTCTAGTTTTTTGTTGTCGCTTAGAGCTTCACAAGGGTTTGCATCATCAAAATTATTTGTGAACACTCAAAGTTTTAGAAGGTTTTCCATGTTCCTTCTTCCACTAATGAGATTTTCGACATTTGCTACTAAGTTTTAATCAATTGTTCTCGATGTTGCTTGTTATTGCTTGTTGTAGGGTTCAACCCAAGTTTTCAATTGGGTTTGCACCTCAAACCCTTATGTGTACCTTCGTCAATTTTGGTTTGGTTTGCACTTTAAACCTTTGTTTGTGCCTCCATCAATTCTGGATGGGTTTGCACCTCAAACTATTGCTTGTGCCTTTGTTGAGTTTTAGATACTAAGTTTGTACTTCCAAGCCCTTGTCTTCGACATTGTCAAGGTTCAACTACATTTGTACCTCAAACCTTTGTTCTCTACACTGCTAATTTTTTGATTAAGTGTGCATCATTGCCTTGTATTTTGCACATAGATATTACAAACTCTAAAGTCTAACATGCAAGCCAAATTTGAAGTATGAATATGCAAATAGACTTTGAAGTCTAACCCACAATCAAATTTTGAAGTTCAACGAGTAAAATCTAAAGTCCAAGTTGTAAGCAAAATTTGATGTTTGAGCTACAAGAGAACTCCAAAGTTTAAACTATTGTAGACTTTTGGACTATGAAGCAAGCTATTGTTGTGGGCTTCCAAACTCAAGTGCACCTTTGCAGGAATTTAAATGCTATAGACTTTTGGACAACATCACACATTTGTAGGGATTTCATTGTTGTAAATGTTTAAAATCTAAAGCACCTATGCACACTTTGGACTTCCAAATTGTGCAAACTTGTACCTGTGATATTTTTAATTGTGGGTAAGTACAAGAAGTTGCATCCACAAAATGTTCAAAAAGTGGAAGTTTTTTCTTGATTTTTAGAATTTGTCATAGTTGAAATTATAATTTGAAGCACTTACATATTGAATCTTTAACAAGTTTAGTAATATGAAATTTAGTATTTTGAGTCTAGCTTTCAAATATGTAATTTATTCTAATACCCAAATGATACAAAATATTTTTTAATAGGCATGTATAAAAACCACTTTTTAAAAGTGACTTTTTAAAGACCATACCATGCATGTGTATAGACACTATAATTTGACCTAAATAAAAGTATTTTTCTAATTACTTTTGGGGAAATGTATATTATATTGACGATTGATGAGGATATTTTTAATATTTTTTTTCTAAATATTTTTTTACTTATTAATTTTTAATTGACCTAATTGCTGTTTTTGAAAACCTTTGTGTACAGATACCATAATTTGACCTAAACTTATCAATTTTTGAATTTTCTTTTTTCATTATGTAAAGAATTGTTTATAGATTGATGCCATATAAATATTTTTACAAGAAAACTAAAAAATTAAAAGTTATTAAATAAACATGAAAACCTAACATTTCAAGTTTATGGACCAGTTTCCGAGTAAGTGCGGGAAGATGGGGGGCCAAAAGGGGTCTTAAGTGGCCACTTTTTTTTATAAAATATATAAATATAAAAATAATTTATTTAAGATATTACATGTTGTGTTGCGACTGCTACTAGTATATATATATATATATATTTCTGGTGAGATATCCTTCTCGAGGTGCCTATTTTTTAAATCAATTTCTCACATAAAAGTGTAATAAGCGTCCCAAGAAGGATATCTCTCGGCATATTTTATATATATTATTAAATATATATATGCTAGTGTAAAGAATTGTTTATAGATTGGTGCCATATAATTTTTTTTACAAGAAAATTCACCAAATTAAAAGTTATTAAATAAACATGAAAAACCCCGACATTTCCCAAGTTTATGGACTAGCTTCCAGCAAGTTTTGGGAAGGCTGGGGGCCAAAAAGGGTCTTAAGTGGCCACTTTTTTTTTTCTTTCTAAAATCAAGAAATACTGATTTTGGATGTTAAATTGAGGATAGTTACACTAAAAAAAATTAGATGCAAGAAAAACAAGGATCATAGTGCTCCAAGTCTACTTTCTAAACTACTAGTTTTTTTAAAAAATGGTAGAGATTAAGGTGTTAAAAAAAGGGAGCCACATAAATTTGTGTTTTTTTTTTAAAAAAATAGCATAGTGTCTGTTGTGGCTCACTCAAAAGGTTAACTTCTTTTGGTATTTTAAAAATCCTCATTTTAGTGATAAATTAGCTAGCACGCGTAATTTTTATGCCCAATTTTTTGATAATTTTTTAATGAATATATGTTTTTTTACTAATTTTCAAAGTGGACACATCCTAAAAAATAAAAATTTGGTTGTGGCACTCCTATAATTTTTGAAAACTAATCAAAAATCAATTTTTTTTTTGAATGTGTAGAATAGAGTCTAGTTTATAAAAATGTAACTTATTTGAAATTTTAATGAACGGTTAAAAAATAAAGTTAAAATACCAAACATTGGTTTTGACAAAAATAGACACACAAACAAAAGAAATTAAAGATGAAAGCCTTAACATAGCCTCAAAATTTGAAAAAAAAATTATATCGTTAAATATCTAAGAGAGAGCCTAACACTACCCAGGTCTTTGATTTACTCGACCTTGAAACAAATGCAAACCTGACGAATGCCATAAATGAGATTATGTGAAATTTGTAGAATATGAAAAAACAATTAAAGCAAACTTCTAAGCCCCATAGCTTTGAAGATTCCCAAAGCAAGATATAATACAAGCATGTTATAATGTGCCCGTGATTATAAATTCTCCCACTCGTATTATGTCTTGTTTTGTATTTGGCTCCCTTGCAAAATTTTGTTAGATAGTTTCTTGCTTGACATAACACAAGAATGTTATAATGTGCTTGTATTATGTTTCACTTGAAATTGTTTTTGTGCAAGTTTGTTAAATTTATGTTTGATGTATGTATGTTTGTATATATTTTAATGTATGTATGTATGTTTGTGTGCTTAAATGTATATGTATGCATGCATGCATGCATGCATGCATGTATGTATGTATGTATGCCTATATGTATGTATGTATGTATGCCTAGATGTATTTACCTATATATGTATGAATGTATGCTTGTATGTATGTATGTATGTATGTATGCTTCTATATATGCTTGTATATATGTATGTATGTATGTATGTATGCATGCATGTATGCTTGTATGTATTTATGTAAGGGTTTTGGGTTTAGGGTATATAAGGGTGAGGGTATAGGGATGAGGGTTGAGGTTGTAGGGTTTAGGGTTGAGGGTTGAATGATATGATTTAAGGTTGAGGGTTAAGGGATTAGGGTTTAAGGTTTGAACGCTTAAGGGTTAAAGGTTTAGGTTTTAAGGGTTGAGGGTTTAAGGGATTAGGGTTTAAGGGTTGAGGGTTAAGAGATTAGGGTTTAAGGAGAAATGAAGGGTACAAGTAGGAAATAAAAATGTGTTGTTGCAATTGAAACAAATTTAGAATCAAAAGAAGCTCCCCTTGAGAATGTACAAACACTGGTCAAACCACAGTGGTATTTCTCGAGCACCTCTAAATTTGATTTAGAGGATGCCTTTGTTGCTAGAAAATGAGAAATAGAACCCCACAAAACCCTAATAGTGAGGGTTGTGAAGATGATATGGGAGAAGATAATCAGTTTTTAGATAAGGATGAAGATGTGTTTATTAAAGAGACAAATGTTAAGAAAGAATCACAGGAAGCACTTGACAAAATAAAGCAATTGGAAGAATTGTTGGGAAGTTATCAATTGAAGGACAATAAAAGGGACATAAAAATTAAAGAATTGAAGGAGAAAATGCAAAAATTTGAACGTGGGTCCAAGATGGATGTTCTTGCATAGTTTACTCTTGTGGAAACATGGAATAAAGAACCTATAGCTAAAGGTAAACCTCTTCTGGCTAGAGATCCAATTGGTCCCACTATTATGTACCTAAGATATGAATTATGGAAGAGAACTAATGAATTCTCTAAGCAAACAAAAGCATCAAAGAAGGGAAAAGAAGAAATGGTAGATAACCATGCTAGGAATCTTGAGCAAAAAGAAAATTGAATTGAAAAAGATGACAATCAAGATTGAGTAAATTGCAAACAAGGTTGCACAAATCCTCAAATGTAGGCCACTTGTCAGGGTGTATGCCTTATATTTACAAGAGAATTTTTTGTGTTTTCAATTCAGTCAACTAATCAGTAACTTACCAATTTCCACGAGCAGGAAATTTGACTTTTTAAATATTTTTGTTGATTCTACACCTAATATGCAGGATCAACTATGTGAATTTTATTTGCATAACTATGGCGTGCTAGATAATATAGAATGGAACCCATTGATATTTTTGGGTGATTTACAAATCATGGCATTAGCTTCATACTTTAGAAATAAGAAACATAGGGGTGAAATCATGCAAGATTATGTTGAAAGAGAGAAATCAATTGCTCTCCATATTAGAAAAGAATCAAACACCCCAGTGCAGTAATAGAGGAATGGACAAGACTCCTACAGTATAAAGGTGTAGGTAGGAAAATCATGAATTTAAGAGAAAATGATTATGCCAGGATGCAGAGACTAGTTGTAGGTCTCATACATCATTCTTTTCATTTTTTACAAGAAAGATGGGAATGTTTATCCCTTGAATTGTAGAAAAAAGATTCCCATTCTTTATATAACTTCATAAACATTCTTGAAAGGACTCACAGGTATATGTATATTGACAAAGAAAAGGCACTCACATAGGTACCTCTTACCTTATATCCACCTTTGCTTCTCTACCTAGTGCCACATTGGACTGGAGAAAAGGGTGTAGAACAAGAGGAAGCATAGAGTGTCAAATGGACAAGACTTTCATGCTATGGAGGATTTTCTTGAAACAACTAAAAGGAGTAGATTTGGTTACAGATTTGAGAAAAACGACCTTGCAATATAACCTTCAGTCTTGAACTACTTTGCTTGAGGATAAGCAATATCATAGTTGGGGGGAAATGATGAGACCAAATATTATCTAGTTTTTGTTGTTTAGTTCATACTTTTAGGAATTTATAGAGACTCATTTCATATACATTCCTAAAAATTATCTATCTATTTATATCTTTCATGCATCTTGAACTTGGTTTTGATGTATGGGAATACGATCATAATATGTTGTTAATTGCATAATTAATTGTGTGAGTGTGTATGAAATAAAATATGGATCTATATATTTAATTTGTGGTTATTATTATTGTGTATATGTTAGATGAAATAAATCCTTGCATTTGAGAAGCCAGAGCAAGCAGAATGTAGCCCTCAACAACTAGGAGCACAACCCACAACTAAATGAATTCAAACAACGATATAGGAGAGGTTCCAGAATAAGAAGAATGAAACAATTGCATAAATAGAGGCATTCATTAATGAGGATGATTGTGAATCACCATGTCATTTAATATTACCACTAAAGGGAGAATTATTTTTCTTTGATTGGGAAGCTAACATGACTGGTTCTACAATCCATGTTTTGTTATGTTGTTGAAATAGAGTTCTAGTCCTAATTGTCTTCCTCCATATTTTCAATTATACAGACTTTGTCACTCTCTATTTCATAAGGGAGTGGTGATTTGCATTTAGTTTTATATTTTGAGTCCTTGTTTCAATAAACCTCCCAGGGAGACCCTATAGGTTGGCTAGGTGGTCAAAGGAGTAGATATAGCATATGATATAGCATATATTCATGTTGAATGGATTTTCTTCGTTTCTGAACAATACTTTTGTTTCAAATTTTATGTTTTCATCAATAAGATATCTTTGAAGATTCTTGTTATATTGTAAAATCTCAATTTTTGCAATGAAGAGGTTTTCATTTTACCATTATGTTTATTTGATCTGAGAAGCTAGATTTGAGTTCATTTTGTGGAGACAGTCACTTGAGCAAGGGCCACTCAAGGTAATTGTTCCCTGCTGTAATTTTTGTTATAGTAGTTACTATCATTACTGCAATTATCTTTGTGTGTGTTAAATATGGGAATATTAATAAATCAACATAAACCTTAATGAAACAATTTATATCAAAGATTTGCAAGTAAGTAAACTACTCTATTTAGCCATTTCAACAAATCATTTGAGAACGTCTCATTGTTCTCTATTCCTAAGGATTTATTAAAAACTTTGGCCCTCAGATTTCTATGTGCACAATGGTTGTTAAAATGACAACTTAGGAAATGAGATTTGATATTTAATATGCAAACTAATGCATTTTCTATATGAAAATATGTGATGTAAATGATAATGGAGAGTGTGATAAATGAACAAGTGGAGGTGGATACTATGGTATTGAACTAGAATGATCTATATATGATTCTACATATGCTCAAATGCAAACTAAAAATGAACTAATCTAAAATG
>VDFB02144294.1:0-12179 GCA_007258455.2 Sequoia sempervirens
TGAATCATCAAAGGAGCAGCCCAAAATTCAGTTTCAGCCTCAAGCAGCTCAAGTAGACGTTGCTGTTCAAAAGGTACAATCAAAGGTTGGTGGTTCTTCCTTTAATATCGTTGAGCATATGAAAAAAACAACTGTTGGCATCACCATGATAGATGCATTACGTTTGCCTGGACAAAAAGAAAGCTTGCAGGAAGCATTGGCTAAAATATCAATTTCTGACAAAGTGAATACAGAACAGCCAAGTGTTCTTGCAAACAGTTCAGATCAAAAGCAAGGACAGCCAGTTAAAGAGGTAAAACCACTTCCTTTTTATGTCAGTTTAATAATTGGTGAGAATATAGTGCATAACTGCATGATCGACAGTGGAGCAAGCAGCTCAATCATGCCCAAGCAGCTGGTAGACAAGTTAGGTCTCGAGCATGAACCTTTGTCAAAAGGGGTAGTTCAATTAGACGGTACAGCTATTAAGTCTGTAGGAGTTATCAAAAATCTGCCCCTTACTTTGCATGCATGTCCAAATTTTCAAATACCACAGGACATTTATGTTATTGATCTCCCACCTTACTTTGCCATCTGCTTGTCTAGAGATTTCACTGCAAAGTTAGGTGGTTATTTGTCATCGGACTGGTCTCACATGTTTTTCAGAACCAGATACGGTACCAGAGTTACCATTAAATCAGATCCATTAGCTAAAGACCATATTGAACCTTATGTTCTGAACCCCATAAACGCAAACCTAGCTTTCCATGATCAGGAGGAGCAACTCGTGACTCTCGACCCCACTGTACCTATAGAAGGCATACCAGACATAAATCTAGATGAGTGGGCAGCCGAGAATCACGAGATTGATCCATTCAATCTCATAGACGAATTAGGTTTGGGCGTTTATATGATTCGAGAACCTGATGCAGTTATTCCGAATCTGGTTAAGGAAGAAAAACAACAAGTACAGCAGTTTGAACAGCTTTGGAAGCTTTATTTTGATGGTTCTAGAAGTAAAATTGGTGCTGGTGGAGGTGCTGTTCTGATTTCACTCAAAGGGAACAAGTATTATTCAGCATTTAGATTTGCTTTCAGCTGTTCTAACAATGTTGCTGAATATGAAGCATTAGTACATGGCTTAGAATGGGCCAGAAAAAAAAAAATTAAGTGCTTACAGGTGTTTGGCGATTCAGAATTAATAGCAAATCAAGTTAGAAACCTAAATTTAACGAAGAATGACTTGCTGAAATTATACAAACATCGTGTTTGGGACCTAATTGAGGAGTTTGATGCATTTAATCTGCAATCAGTGCCCAGACTGCAGAATAAGCAAGCTGATAAACTTGCTGCTCTAGGGTCACAGTATGATATCCCAGCTGAAATTCACAATGTGGAGGTACAGCAGTACGTGAAGGTAGTTGTTAGACCTTCGGTACCTGATAATAACGTAAGTTGGCAGAGTTTTGATAGTGATGAACAAATATGCCATTTTCTGATGGAGGAGGCTGAGTTTTCTGCTGGAAACCAGCGTAAGTTTGATCAGCAATATGGTGATCAAATCATGCAGTTAAAGTCTAATAAACTGCCAAAAGGGTTGGTGACTCTTGAGTCAATTTTCAACATTGATGACCAGGTTAGGAAAGATAAGTCTGGTATCACAGTGAAACAAGAGCATTACGAACAAATAGAAATATTCAAAGATAAGCTCCTTAAGCTTGGGAAGATCTGCACAAAGGAGGAGCAGCAAGCATTCATCTTACTTTGCCAAGAATTCAGCGACATATTCGCTTGGCAATATGGAGATTTGAAGGGTTTTAATCCCGAATTAGCTCAGCACACAATTGAGCTCGAGCCAAATGCAAAACTGATGAGACAGAAGCAGAGGCCTCTGAACCCGAAGTTAGAACAACTGATGAAAACATAATTAAATAAGTTGATCGAAGGTAGTATAATATTTCCAATCAAGCACACTTCATGGGTGTCAAATTTGGTGCCTATCAGGAAGAAGAGTGGAGAGATAAGGTTGTGCGTTGATTTCTGTGATCTAAATAGAGCTTCACTCAAAGATCACTACCCACTGCCTTCAATGGAACAAATATTGCAGGTTGTTTCAGAATCAAAAAGGTTTTCATTACTGGATGGGTATTCGGGTTATAATCAAATCTTGGTGAAGGAGGAGGATCAGTATAAGACGGCTTTTACCACCAAGTGGGGTATGATGGCTTACAGAAAGATGCCGTTTGGACTGTCAAACGCCGGAGCCACCTTTCAGAGAGCAATGGATATGGCTCTCCAAGGTTTGATTAACAAATTTGTTCTTGTTTACCTGGATGATGTTACTGTTTTCTCATGTAGTGCTGATGATCATTTCAGTCACCTTAGACAGATTTTTGAGAGGTGTAGAGAGTATGGAATCTCGTTAAATCCGAAGAAGAGTATTTTTGCTGTACACGAAGGTAAGCTTTTGGGTTATATCGTTTCAAAGGATGGTATTTCTGTTGACCCAGAACGTATTGCAGCCATACTGGCTTTATCACTGCCCGCTCACAAAAAGGGTTTGCAGAGTTTCCTGGGCAGAATTAACTTTGTAAGGAGGTTCATTCCAAATGTTGCAGCCTTGTTACAGCCATTGACAGCCATGCTGAAGAAAAATATTCAATTCAGCTGGTCAAAAGAAGGAAAGAGCAGTTTTGAACAGATTAAGGAGGCACTTGCAGCAGCCCCTACTCTTATAAATCCTGATTTTGAAAAGGATTTCATATTGTACGCATTCGGAGGAGTGGATACCATCTCCGCAATGCTCTGTTAGCAAAATAATGAGGGTATGGAACAGCCCATAGCTTTTTTCAGTCAAGTCTTGCATGAATATGAAACAAGATATTCATTCATTGAGAAACATGTACTTGCCGTAGTAAGAAGTCTGAAGAAATTCAGACATATGCTGTCCAATAATAAGATAAATCTGTTGGTAGCTCACCCAACAGTCAAAGAATTTTTGCTGAATAAAGACATTAATGACAAGCGAGCAGGCTGGATAACCAAAGTTATGGAGTATGACATCAGCATAAAAGTTACCAAGCTTGTTCGAGGTAAAGGACTGTGCGAACAGCTTGCAGAAAATGAAGAAAACAGTAGTAAAGAAGTTGCTGCAGTTCTGAAAAATGAAGATGAATCTACTGTATCTGATGTTTCAGCTAGTTGGATCCATCAAATGATCCATTACTTGTATACTGGAGATTGCCCAGAAGGTATGGATAAATCTAAACGAAGATATTATAGATTGCAGGCAATTCCTTATGCAGTAATAAATAATGTTTTGTATAAAAAAGATTTCAATGCAATATTCCTCAGATGTATTTACCCAGATTAGATTGAAAGAATTCTGGAGGAATTTCATGATGGACCTGCTGGAGGTCACTTTGCACCTCGTACTACAGCTTTGAAGATTATGAGGGTAGGCTATTATTGGCCAGATCTTTTCAAGGATGCACATGTTTATGTCAGAAAATGTGCTAAATGTTCACTTTTTGCAGGAAAACAGAAGTTAGCAGCCCTGCCCCTGAGTCCAATTCAGGTTGAGCAGCCATTCGGAAAGTGGGGACTTGACTTTATCGGTCCTATTAACCCACCATCAAGTGCAGGTCACAAGTGGATCTTGACAGCAACAGATTACTTCACAAAATGGACAAAAGCAGTTGCTTTAAAGGATTCAAATGAAACTTCAGTCCTTAATTTTTATCAAGACATTGTTTCCAGGTTTGGTACACCTGAATCTATTATTTCAGATAATGCTTTAGCTTTTGTTGGCTTAAGAGTTTCAGATTGGTCAGTGAAAAATAATGTTTATTTGAACACTTCGTCCAATTATTACCCTCAAGGTAATGGACAAGCTGAATCAACAAACAAAAATTTGATAAAGATCATCAGGAAAACAATTGTAGATAATCAGAGGTCATGGCATGACAAGCTTAAATTAGCCCTTTGGGCTGATAGAATTACACCAAAACGGTCAACAATTTTTTCACCATATGTTTTGGTTTATGGTAAGGAGGCCAAATTGCCTATATCAATAGAATTCCCAACTCTGAGTTACATAAAGGAATTGGAGTTACTTGAAGAGGAGCCCATGCAAGTTAGACTTGCTGAGTTAACAGAGTTGGACGAGAACAGGAAAGAAGCTTTCAGAAGGCTTCAAATTCATCACTCTTAGATGAAAAAGACATTTGACAGAAAATCAGTTGCACGAATCTTCAATGAAGGTGACTTAGTTTTCAAATGGGACGAGTTGAAGAGCAGGCCTGGCAAACATTCGAAGTTTGACGCCATGTGGGATGGCCCTTATGTTATAATAGCAAAGAAGGAACACAAGTAACTTATCTCAAAGTGGATGTTGGTGTATTGCCAGTCACTATTGGCGGGTTCGTTGGAAACAATGTTGTTCAAACTTGGAACTTTCGAGTATACCATGGCCGGGATCGATTTCTAGTTTTAATCCGTTTTCAACCAGTACCCTCTTCGGCACATTTAAATTGGAATCTTCTGATTTTCAGTAGTATGATTCATTTCTTTCATTTTCGAATTAAAATAAACCTTAAATTTAGAGTGGATTTCATACGTTTTTGGTACGTGTTTGATTCCATTTCAGAAAGGTCAAAAAGGAAAAGGACTCCATGCCAGATGATGTACTCAGGGGAGCTGATCATTATTGTTAGCAATATAGTAACTCATGGGAGGTCATAAATTTATTTACCTATTTACCATCTAAGCTCAGCAGGTTGGAAATTTGAGACCAAGGGATTTAAAATCTTACCGAATACAAATTTTTTCAAGAATTTTGCTTTGATAAAGTGTTCATTTGAATCCATCATTGATGTCATCCCTGATATCATAAGGACGACATTGAAGTGTTTAAAAGGCAGAATATTGAAGGAAAAGGTATAAATAATGCTTTGTTGTTTGTGAAAATCACGAATCTCGCACAAGCGGCGAAAGATGGCGAGATTATTTAGACGTCAAAATGAATACTAAATCTAAACACAGGCCACACTGCTGTAAATAGCATGAGCGTAAAAAGAAAGCAATTCATCATTGCCTGTTACGGCGAATCACTTCGTTGGTGCTTTTAGCCATCGAGCCTTCAAGCAGTTGCAGCCTCGCTTCATCGCTCCGCATACCTGCAAAATCATTAAGGAAATAATGTTAGAGTTGTACTCTAAGCAATAGTGAATTACTTTCTGTCTTACGTTTATGCTACAGACAGAAATGTAATTTGCGTTAAACCGAGCATTCATCAGATGATTGTAAGAAATCAGCAGAAAGACATAATACAATGGAAGCTTTCAGCTTCTTTTATTTTGCTAACATGTTTGTTTCAGTGTGCAGGAGCAGGTTTTTCATATTCGAATTCATTTCAGCTGATATGTGGAGTAAAACGGGCTCCCACAAGGGTTGAGCCCGACATATCAGGTTTTCAATTACAGAGCCAGAAAGGAATACAGTACAGTAATATCAAATGATTAAAACAGTCTAAATCAGCATATTTGAAATGATTGAGCAGTTACAATTTCCAGAAAAATCAAAGGAATAGCAAAGTATCATGGCAGATAACAGAGCATTCAGCATTTTATTTTGATTCTTACACCACCAAGTGCATGCACTGTCTACAAGAGATTCAAGATAACAGAATTTCCATGTTCAGCAATTACAATGACAAGAACAATGCTGTTTTGATGTTTTGGTAAAGCATTTATAGTTGAGTCATTTTTAAGGTAACAGAGGAAATAAGTTTCATATAACACTTTCTCATTGTGAAATAGAATGCCAAATGGGAAAATGAAAAGAGGCAGCAAATTCTATTTTGAATCAGCATTTGATAATAAAATATACAGATATACATTATCTTTTACCAAACAAAAACAATCTATTTCAAGCTAATGTTATACTCTGGCACATATTGTTGAGTGCGTTTATAAGATACAGCTATGATTCGAGGCTTGAGAGATAGCATGAAAATAGCAAATGAAATGCTTCGTTCTTTTCATCATGATCAAGTGAGACAGCATTCAGCATTTTGTTTAGTTTCTTATACTATGAAAGTGCATGCACATTTTACAAAGGATTCAAGATATAGTTTAGCTTCAGCATTATGAAAAGAATTTCCATGATTGGGCAAAGAACAATGAGTGGGAAGTAACGGTAAGCTTATTCATACATTGAGCTGAAGCAAAAGTAGTTCTACTCAAGGTGAAGGAGAGTTGTGCATTAAAAGTCCTTCTATGTTCAAAGAGTATTGGGGACAGCCTCAGGTTACAAAGGAATCCTTTGGAGATGATGGCTATTTCAGGACCAATGATGCGGTAAAGATAAATGAGGATGGATGCTTTGTCATTATGGGGCGCACAAGTGTTGATATCCTTAAGGTGGGGGCTTACAAGCTCTCAGCCTTGGAAATTGAAGCAACACTATTAGAGCATCCAGACGTATCTGAGTGTGCTGTGCTAGGACTACCAGACAAAGATTATGGAGAAGTGATCTGTGCAGTGATTGTACCAAAATCTGAGGCAAAGAACAGAGCAGCATCAGAATCTAAACCTGTTATCACTTTAGAGGAGCTTCGTAACTGGGCTAAGGGAAAAATTGCTCCTTACAAGATTACTGGGCTCTTACATGTATGGGATTCATTACCTCGCAATGCCATGGGCAAAGTGAACAAGAAGAAGACTTGCTTGCTACTGGCAATAGCATGAGGATTATAGATGGAACATGGTGGTAAACAAAGAGAAACTGATCATTATCATGGAGATGGAAATGATTAAATGTCATGGGTATATCAAGAAGAGAGAGGGAACAAAATTCATATGATGAGCAATGAAAGGAAAACAGATGTTGTCTCATAGCCGTTTCCAGAATAGTGATCATGACAGCCACGGCAGTAAAAGGAAATATACAATTATCATGATCAAACTCAGCTATCATGAACGAATAAATACAATACATTTTTTATATGCCAGTTCGTGGAAAGTGCATAAATTCAGATCTAAGCATAATGTTTCAGCTTTTATGCATTGAAGCAAAAACAAAAATATCTAATGCTGCACCCAGTTTCAATGAGCCAAGGAGTGACGGATGCTTATGCAATATAACAGTCATATGTATTGTCTTATGGCCATTTCCAGCTCACAGCCAATTAAAACAGTGCTCATGGTGCCCATCGATTTGAAGGGAGAAATAACAGAATTTGCTCAGTTCAACAAAAGAAACGAAAATATCAAAAAATGCCTCAAGCCATGGATAGTGGAATACAGAAATTTCTGCGCCCAGAATGGAGATATGATGGTTTCTTATGCTCAGCTATTGTAATGAAACTCAGACACAGGAAGGTGGATTTTCTTCAAAGGCCATACATCAAGAGTCATTAAATAAGCATGAGTTTGAGCCACGATTTTTACTATCAACGAAATATGTCAAAAAACGAATGCTACAGAAGATGCAATGGAAAGGCTAATTACCCAGATAAGTTTTTTAAACTGGAGAATGCATTCTCTTCATTTTTATGAAGTTTTGAAGTTTCAAACACAGAAAACACAAGAACAGAATATTATTTGTAGCACCCAGAAATCAGAAAGGAAGGTTTACTGTCATGCGCCTGGAGAGAAGTTTTGCATACACCCAGATGGGGTTCTTACTGAGGAAAAGTATATGCTTGGTATATCAACTCTGAGAGAGCTTTCAACAGCTTGCTAACCAGAATACAAAAGGATAACTGTAGGTTGTTTGTTTTCAAAAGTTAACCAGTGATATGGCGCCGCCTTTTCATTAAAAAATACATACTCAAAGTCCATAAATTGCTAAGGAATCACTAGATCAAGGTTAGCCGCAGCCAAAGACAGAAATATCTGGTGCTTATGTCCATTATTAGCTGAGATATGGTGTTAAAATTCAATGACAGAGGTATGAAAGCTTACCACGTTTTATGAGGTTTCGTTTTTACACTGGCTCTCTTCAGATCTTTCTTCCAGCATCGACTTCAATGGAAAGAAATTTTAACAGAGAACAGAGGCAGATGAAAAAATGGTCAGAATACTATCATAATCGCGCCCATAAGATAGCGAAATTTCCATATAAATGCCCAGAAAAAGCTCAAAAATGTGGCAAATGGTTTTCATCTTACCTGTTACGCCCAGAATATGTCAAAAGATCATGGAAATCGACAGGAAATTGCAGAAGTCGAGCTTGAAACCCTAGTGAAGCCGCGGCCAGCTCCTTCGAGAAGGTTCTCTCTAGAAAGCCAAATGTGATAATGATGGATTTTAGGGTTCGATAATCTTTTTGACCCTAAAACATGCTTTTGAGAATTCAACAATGATTTTATTAAATCATGATGTTTTATTTATTTTCATACCAAGTTCTTTATCATCATATGGTCGGTTTTGTTTGAATTATTGCTGATGATATGGCCGAATAATATGCTATGTGGTCGCCCTATTATCATGAAGGAAATAATGTGTGTATTTTTATTAAAAGAATGATAGTCGACCAAGCTTTAAATTGCATTATTATATTTATGATTTGCATTATTCAATGAATAATTAATTTGTTAAATGATATACGACAGATCATTTAATAAATTAGTTATTTTAAACATGCAAATTATAGATATTTTAATACAATTTAAAGAGATTATATCAGGCAAAGTTAACTGAGGGTGTTAGATATTTTTATCGTGCACATGTAATAGAAGTGGAGTTTCAGTTCTTATGGGCGAAGTTGATAAAAACGAGGCAGTTTTGCATGCTTTGAGCCACTTTTTCAGGGAGTTGCAGTTCAGTTGGAATAATGCATGTATCAGTTACGACTTGGCAGTGAATTTGAGCTTAATTGGACTCATTTTTACTTGAGTTTGGCCACTTTTTCAGGAGATTTTCACTTGTGCTCGGATTTCACATTGTAATTGTCATCTTTTCACCTTCTGATGACTTTCAGTTCTTTTTGCATGCCTTTTTGGAAAGGTTTTTGTATATATTGAAAAACTTAACTGTTTTTCATTCTAGTTCTTATTTTCTACCTTTGCCTTCAGCAAAGAAGAGAATCTTGTAACTCAGCTTTCAGATTAATATAGCAGTGTTTTATTACAGGTTAAAAGTGCGTAATTGCAGAAGATTCCTTTGAATTCAGGACTTTAGAGTTTGCCTTCTAGATTTCGAGCATCGTTTTGTGAAGAATTTGATTGAAGAATTGCTGTGTTTCAGTTCTGAAACCTTTAGTTTTATCTGTCTTTTTCAGATATCTGTATGCAATTTAGTTTGTAATCACTGGTTATACATTGTGCTTATTAATGAGTTGATACATTTTGTTGTGAAAACCTTGTTTTCCTTCAATAGTGCATTAAATCACAAGCCTTTGTTTAAATTGTTCAAGTGATTAAATTATTGAATCTGGTTGTGTGGATTTGAGTTTTAAGAAATTTTTGTGAGTCATAATTGCAAGTCATTATCATTTAGGTGCAATCACCTCTCATAGCTTTAGGTTTTCAGTTCGAGCAAGTTCTTTTTCTCTTTCCCAGCCAAGTCAATTAGTTTTAGGAGTTTTTAATCAGGGAACCAGCCCTCTCTGGAGATTGATTCTCGAAATTAGGCAACCCACAGGCCTCAGAATCATTCCATGTTTCAACAGATTGCTAGGTTTAATTAATCAAGCGTTCGGGTGCAATCTGATTTGATAACAAGTATATCACATAGGTAGTTAGTCGTTCACATAAAATCCATTAGCATTATAAACCATTTAAATCATCAAAGCATTCATATTGCAATACACATTCATTTATCACATTTCCACTAGTATATGAAACATAATCATTCCTTCAAAAGAAATAACATCATAACATATATATATATATATATATTAAGTGTTTCATTCACTTATTTAAACATATCGAATTCCTGAATAACATTTATCATCATATTTACTCACAGGGTAAAAGTAACCTAGTAACTAAGAGACAGGGTGTAACATACTTCCCCCCTTGCGAATCCTCGTCCTCGATGATTTAAAGCACTTAATCATATAGATAAAGTCAAATAAAGGTTATACTTCCATTTCCAAATCATGTTGGAACAAGTAAATGATCATAAATATCCAAATATTCTTCCCTCATAGCATGACCCTTTGCAATCATGTTTGTCCTTCCCGGACCTTGCACTGAGTAGTTGTGCTAACACATGGGGTGAACTTGTGTGCTTCACACTTACCTTCCCTTTAAATAACTATATATCATAATTATATTAACTCATATATATATATTATAAATATAATAGTAACTATATCCTATATGACACCTACGACATAGTGACTAGAATAACACCTTGCTATTGGATAATACAATTATCCTTAGTGCAGCCCAAATAGAAAAGGAATGTCGGTGTATTATGCACTACATCGTGGGTCCCATCCTTCCCTTTGGTCTTTACACCATTGGACAACTCAGAAGCCAAAATCTCCCATCACTAACATAATCATTTACCTTAAGAATAATAATATTGCCCTTGACTAATGTCCAACTCAAGCATAGTACCATTCTTAGACACCTGTCAGTAATACTACTTCATAAATCATGCTTTGTATCAACAAAATTTTCCTTGATCCTTTTGATCTACTATTCTATTTGACAACCTTTCTAGTCTATGGTTAATCTTATTCCCTAGCTTCTCCCAACTTTTAGGAATTCAACCCTTCTTCTCGTAAATGGATTAAATTTAAATGATAGAAGTTATCGTAAGTACTCCACAAATCCTTCAAGATTTGGTTTATCCCTTTTGCCTAACTGGCTAACTTAAAGTAATAAATTGACCATTCATTCAATTGAATTTTTCATAAGATGATCATAGTTTACACAAAACCTTATCATTACTTGTTTGTTCCCATTTGAGATAACCTTCTCAGGATCATTAAGAAACTGCTTCACACAATATGTTGTTTAGGACTAATATTCTATGAATCAAATTTCCCAATCTATATTGGTTACCTTGGCGAGTCTATCCACCATAACATCATGTTAGTTCAATCAACATAGAAAGATCAAATTGTTCTAATGATCTACCACTTCCTCACTGGAATTTTGTAAGAGTATACAAGTCCTACCGATGATGACATCATATTTTCATCCTCTGGCATACTGGTTGACAACTTGCTACATACCTTGTAGCATCTTTCTAGATATCCCCTTCCAAATTATAGTGGTTCCCCATTCGTCAAATAACTTTTTCATTACTATGTACATCCTAAGTACGACATCAATTTACCTCATTCATTCTTTCAATTTGGTACATAGGTTCTTTCTCTGATTCATAATAGTTCATCCTGACTAAGTGAAACCTCTTCCATGGACTTATACCACATTTGGTTCTCAAAACATAATATTTAAATATTGATGGTGGAGCTAAACTCCTTCCTCTTAGGACATACATATCTTGGATTTCTTTTGTCCTCAAAAATTTTCAAAGTCATAATCCAATTCCCAAAGTTGTAATCCAATTTTCAAGTCAAACTATTTCTTTGGATGAGCATTTAATTGAGTATCAATCCTTTTTTCATCATGCTGATTTGATATTATCTTCCAAAAGATATCAACAATTATTTCATACCTAGTTTCCAAGCATGAACGTTTCCTCTATAACTCACAATCATGAGTTCATAAATCTTCCCTTTTCAATTACATAGGTGATAATCTTTCCTTCCACGATTAAGCATATTACTTATCCTTTTCTATAGCATCTATTGATGTATGAAATTGCATTGAAAATATTTCTTTTTCACTGCTCATAAGCCTTGACCTTGCTACCACCTTTCTCCAATAATTCCAATATCTCAACCTCTTAATTTTACCAACCTTGTGGTCGTTGAGTTCAATACTTTAGTTAAAATTTCTCTCCTACTAGAGATACAATATTAAACCTCATTGAAAAGGATACTTATTTGAGTACATCTACTTATCCTTCTCTATAGCATCTATTGATGTATAAAATTGTGTTGAAAATATTTCTTTCTCATTGGTCATAAGCCTTGACCTTTCTAGTACCTTTCTCCAATAATTCCAATACCTTAACCTCTTAGCTTTACCAACCTTGTTGTGGTCGTTGAGTTCAATACTTTAGTTAAAAATTCTCTTCTACTATAGATACAATATTAAACCTCGTTGAAAA
>VDFB02144295.1:0-19984 GCA_007258455.2 Sequoia sempervirens
GATTTTAGCTATACAAGATTTTGCAAATGTTTTTGGATTTTTGGATATACAAGATTTGGATGATTTTGTATTTTGATGAAGTTGAACCATAGATTTTTAGGTAGGGTTTATAGGCTACTATTGCACTCTTAGGATGTTTCACCTAAAAGGAGAGAGATAAACCCCACTGAAAAGTCTAGCTAGGTTCACTCAAATTATGCAATGTATGATGTTATTTGGATTAAATGGAATGATCTAAGTACAATTGAATGATTTTTTTGATTGATTATGAATGCAAGATCTAAGGATTATGCAATATTTGAAAACATAATGGTGTTTGCAAAAAAGTTTGAAATGATGAATGAAAATGTAAACTAAACTAACAGGAAGCTAAAAGTCATAATGTGTGTACCTGAAAAGCTAAATAAGTCTGGAAAGAAATCTAGAAATCTAACAAAACCTCATTTTGAACTAACTGAGACTCATTCGCCACCCTGGGCGAATCAGTCCCAAGTTAGCATTTTTCTGCACAAAAGTTTTTTTCTACTAATTAGGTGTCTGGATCTGCACCTGAATAAAAATGGAAGCTTAGGATGGATTCATTCGCCATGCATGGAAAATCAGTCCACTTTCAAATTTCTATGATTACAAGTTTTTGTTCAGCATCTTGACACTTATACAAGGCTTTTTGATGGAAACTCGGATTGAGATCTTAGAAAATTCCTATTAAATATCTTAAATTTTTTTATCTAATGGGGGATTTGCCTTGGTCAAACCCCTAGTTGGGTAATTAAACCTTAAATAGAGAAAAATATGAATAAAACCCTAGCCTTAAGTGTGTTAAATACTAGGAAAATTTGAAGTATGTCAAAAACCCTATTCTATTGTGCTAGAATAAGAAATGCAAATGTGATTTAAATGATGCAAGATCTCAATCCTAGAAATCTCACAACACATCAAAAATGGAGATAAAATGACATACAAATGGAATGTAAATGAGATATAAACCTTAATCTAAAGATAGAGAAGCAATGGAAGATGGAATCTCTTTGGAAAAAAGTCTTTAGGTGTGATTTGATGTCTAGTTGCATCTCTTCAACCTAGATTTCTCCATGATTCACCATAGGCATCCATCATCAACTATTTGTAATGTTGAATTTTTATCCAAAAAGTGAGCATCAAGACCTACAAAAACCATAGTTTGCTGCCCTAAAACTTTAACTTTGCTAATGAAACTTGTTGTAGAAGACTTCACTTTAGAAATTGCTTTTGCAAAATGACTAAAAGATGTGTAAAATGGCTTAAAATGAGTATTTATAAGAAAAAACACATAATTTTCCCATTATTTAGACCTAAGAGGCTGACATTCACCAAAAAATTAAGTTGAATTAATTGAATTCCCACTCAAAATTAAAATTTTCCTCAAAAGGGACTCATTCGCCACCATTGGCGAATGGGTCCCACCAGAGGGGACACATTCACCCAAGGTGGCAAATGGGTCCCACTACTAATTTTTGAAGGTGGGTTTTCAGGATATGGAAGAATAGATTGTTGTTTGTCGAGATTTAAGTGGTTTTTCGAGTAAAACAGGGCTCTAGATAAAAGATAATGGGTCTTAGGGGCCTATAAATGTCATTTTGAAGGATAAATAATGTAAGGGGAATCAAAATTGGGTCTAATTAGATGTGAAATTGTCTATTTTCTCAAGAGGGTCCAATTTTCTATGGTGCATAAGTTTTACAAATGTTTTTAGGATTTTTAGATAAGACTTTATGAATATTTTTGGTATTTTTTGATAACCATTAAGATATACAAGAGCCCACTATGATCCATAATGAATTACCCCCATTGTGACATGTGATAGGCTACCTCAACATAGGAAAGACAAACTAACCATTGGGATATGCCAAGTACTACTAAGGGGATACGATAATTCACAACATCAAGCTATGATAGAGATGCAGATAAGGTGATAAATGAATAAATAGGATGAATGATGTAAAGAATGGTAGGATAAATAGCCAAAGAATAGATGAAGGTGCTTTATTTACACAAGGTACCTATTTGCTAGGTTTTCACCAATGTACTTGCCTAAAGTGACACCGAAGTTGTTTTCACTAGAGGATGATTGTTTTTTCTTTGCTTTTTCATTTTTTTGATTTTCATCATTTTTGATTTTTTTTCTATTTTAGATTTCACAACTTTTAAGACTAGGAATAAAAAAATTTGAGATGCAAATTGTTAGTTGGCTCCTGTAAGGGTTCACCTTTAGGTGTTGATAATTTGTATGCTCTGAATCCATAGCTTGTTGTGACGAGAAAGGAACCTAATGAGTTAAGCTCAAACTTTCCTCTACTATCTTGATCTAGTAAATTTTCTAATTCTATATAAGGACAAGTTCCCCTACCTAAAAAGACTGACATTTGATCTTCTTATTATAGCTCCATTTCAGTCAATTTTTGCAATACCCCTCCGTGTCGGTTGTTCTGAACTTGTTGGTGAGTATTTGTGTGTGCTTCATTGATTACTATGTTATTTGATTTTGTGAAAAATATAATATGTTAGCAATCATGTTTAAATAATTAATTAAATCATAAGTGATTTGCAAAGTTATTTAAAATATAAATTAGAAATTAAAATAATAATCAATTAAATCAAATCAAATGATTTAGAACAAATGATCAAATTAATCTAATTCGTTATAAGTAAAGGTGATATTATTAGATAAATTGATTTAAATTGTTGAAGTTAATAATCATTATGAACAAAATAGTCTTGAAAAGATAATTATTTTAATAAGAAATTTAAATGGATAAGGAAATAGGAAGCTGAAGTGTTTTAAAGCCAAAAATGAAACTTCACCTATAGAGCATTTGGAAGTCGAAGAGAGCTGGAGAATATGAAGAATAAATAAATAAAAGTTGTGGTAGTTTGCAAAAATATTAATGGTGTTTTGAAGAAAATTTTGTAAATAGTTGTTTTTAATTATTTTAATATGCATGTGTTTATTTAAATTGATTGTGGAAATGATAAATAAATAATTAAATAAAAAGCTCAATCTTTTGTGGATTCGAATGGATTGGAATTTTATTTTTCAAAAAGAAGTGACTTTTGGCATTCGCTAGAAAAAGAAATGGAAGAGACTTTGGTGGGAGATTTTATTTAGACGATTTTGATTTGGAAGGGGGTTGCACTCTCTTGGGAACAGATTTTGGTGAATTTGGCAGTCATCTTTTTGATATAGTATTGTGTTCTTTAATTCTTCTGAGAATTCATGTGAGGATTAAGATTTAATGTTTGAGGGAGGATCTTGGAGCTGCTGCTAAAAGGATTGGATCAGCAAGAAGGATAAAGCTTCAACAGTTATCTACAGGCGTAGGACGCCAGGTTCTCCTTCTTCTTTTAAATTATTTTCTTTATAGCATCAAATGAAATAAGAATTCCTTGCTGTGAATGAAATTTTCTCTTGAATTGAAATTTAATGCTTGTAGAAAATTCTCTAATCTTTAGAAATGCTTTGGACTGTTTTTCAATCAGGAAAGCTTTACTGGGGTGGGACTGTTATTGATTTAAAGTGAAATTTTGTTGGGATTTTGGAATTGAACAGTGTTACTGTAGTTTTGTGTTAAAAATAATAGTGAACCAGTCAAAGAATAAGCTCATGACTGTGAATCGGGAGGTTGGTGTACCATCAGAGATAACTCTTACAAATATTCTCAGTGTTTAAACATATTTTATATTGAAAACGTAAAGAAATTGTACAATTGAAATTTCACTGCATTCAAAATATTTTTGTATGCAATTATATGTATATATGAGAAAGAAAGGACTGATGAGGGTATATGAGCAGTGAGAAAGAAAGAGTTATATGAAAGAAAGTATATATATATATATATAGTAGGAGTATATATATAGGGAAAGAGTATATATATAGAGAGTATATATAGAGCAGTGGATACACATATATAGTGAAATAGCATCAAAAGAAAAATTTAATTAAGATTCAAGTTTCTGTTGTATTATATTTGTTTTGAAATTATAAAAAAATAAATAAATAAATAAATAAAAATAAATAAATAAATAAATAATATTTGTTTTGAAATTATTTGTATATATATATATATTTATTAAACTTATTTATTCAGATTCCACTGGTTATTTAATTTTGTCAAAATAAAACATTCGCTTATTTTTAAAATGTCGTAACTGCTTAAAATGGAAATAATAATAAAAGAAATCTGTTTTTGTTATTGATCATACAAATTACCAACTATAAGTGGAAGATAAGGCAGTGTAACCACTGTAAATATATGAGGAAAGGACTTAAGGTATTACATATATGTTATGTCATCTTTAAAAAAAATTTGTGTGTTGTAATTATTGCTTTAGTTGTCCCCGGGGTTCAGACGACGCAGGTAAGCAACATGGTATCAGAGCCAGGTTCATACACTGGGCATTATGTGTGCTCACTATGTAACCTTGCACTTAGACCCATGAGTCTTGAGTTTCACTTTTCTTTTGTCATTGTTGTGAACCTGAGTTTCCTCTGTTAACCAGTGTCGGGACGATGGTGTAGGAAACTGATGGAAAGGATAGGACCCGGGGTGTAGTGTGAAATGCAACGATATCCTTCCTGTCGGGGATGCTCTATGGACCCTTGTTTTAGTGTGATCTGTTTCTTGGTGATGTGTTTTATGTGTGTGAATATGTCAAGTGTGCATGGAATCTGTGATTTTTTTGTCCTTGAGTGATGAATTATGTTTTCGAATGGGTGAAGGTGTAAAATTTTACCCCTTTACTGAAATTAATGTAGCCCTTGGTAAGTTAACAATGGTAGGTTAAAGTGGGAGTTCTTTGTGTGTACCATGAGTTTTAACGAAAATATGAGGTTTGGTGGATAATTATTCTATGATTTTTAATAGAATATAGTATCTTGAGGTTAAAATGCAACTTGAATTATTGGTACTAATGTGCAATTTTCTATGTTAGCTTTTGATTTACATGAACTTGGCTCGTGAAAAGCATAAAGGACGCAGTTGCAATGCACTGTAAATATGCAGGTCACTTATATAATGTCAAGTAGTAATTCATTTTGATATAGTAGATGAATTAGGTTTATGGTTAGTATCCTTATACGAATATTTCCTAACTAATTAGAAGAAAATTGCTTATGAGTTACTAGAATTGTTTTGACTATTATGTGTGGTAGGTGGGAGGGACAGTGTGGTATCACTCGCTCGCGAGTGCCCTACCATGCTGGGATTTCCTCACAATGTATTTGTGATATATATGTATTGTGCACAACGTTTGTTTGCATGTAGGATTGCAGGAACTAAGTCTCGATTCCACCTGCATTGTCAGGACAGGCGAGCATCATAAACACCCAATGGGATTGATGTGGAAAATAGGAACTGACAAGAAAGTTCCCCAACCTAGTTCGTCATCTGTCCTTGTGTTTGTCAAATTGGTTTGGTTGCAACCCTGCCACCACTTTTGTTTTGGTATCATTTCCTTATTTTTGGTTTGTTTAATTTTCGTTGTTTACTTGATGACGTTTAATTGATGTTTTAATTTATGGTGCTGTTATGCTTTTGATCATTGATATTGTTGTGTTGCCATGTTTATGATTGAGCTTGACTTCCAGGAGTAAGTCAAATTTTAAGGGGGGGAGGATGTAATACCCCTCCGTGTTTTAATTTATGGTGCTGTTATGCTTTTGATCATTGATATTGTTGTGTTGCCATGTTTATGATTGAGCTTGACTTCCAGGAGTAAGTCAAATTTTAAGGGGGGAGGATGTAATACCCCTCCGTGTCGGTTGTTCTGAACTTGTTGGTGAGTATTTGTGTGTGCTTCATTGATTACTATGTTATTTGATTTTGTGAAAAATATAATATGTTAGTAATCATGTTTAAATAATTAATTAAATCATAAGTGATTTGCAAAGTTATTTAAAATATAAATTAGAAATTAAAATAATAATCAATTAAATCAAATCAAATGATTTAGAACAAATGATCAAATTAATCTAATTCGTTATAAGTAAAGGTGATATTATTAGATAAATTGATTTAAATTGTTGAAGTTAATAATCATTATGAACAAAATAGTCTTGAAAAGATAATTATTTTAATAAGAAATTTAAATGGATAAGGAAATAGGAAGCTGAAGTGTTTTAAAGCCAAAAATGAAACTTCACCTATAGAGCATTTGGAAGTCGAAGAGAGCTGGAGAATATGAAGAATAAATAAATAAAAGTTGTGGTAGTTTGCAAAAATATTAATGGTGTTTTGAAGAAAATTTTGTAAATAGTTGTTTTTAATTATTTTAATATGCATGTGTTTATTTAAATTGATTGTGGAAATGATAAATAAATAAATAAATAAAAAGCTCAATCTTTTGTGGATTCGAATGGATTGGAATTTTATTTTTCAAAAAGAAGTGACTTTTGGCATTCGCTAGAAAAAGAAATGGAAGAGACTTTGGTGGGAGATTTTATTTAGACGATTTTGATTTGGAAGGGGGTTGCACTCTCTTGGGAACAGATTTTGGTGAATTTGGCAGTCATCTTTTTGATATAGTATTGTGTTCTTTAATTCTTCTGAGAATTCATGTGAGGATTAAGATTTAATGTTTGAGGGAGGATCTTGGAGCTGCTGCTAAAAGGATTGGATCAGCAAGAAGGATAAAGCTTCAACAGTTATCTACAGGCGTAGGACGCCAGGTTCTCCTTCTTCTTTTAAATTATTTTCTTTATAGCATCAAATGAAATAAGAATTCCTTGCTGTGAATGAAATTTTCTCTTGAATTGAAATTTAATGCTTGTAGAAAATTCTCGAATCTTTAGAAATGCTTTGGACTGTTTTTCAATCAGGAAAGCTTTACTGGGGTGGGACTGTTATTGATTTAAAGTGAAATTTTGTTGGGATTCTGGAATTGAATAGTGTTACTGTAGTTTTGTGTTAAAAATAATAGTGAACCAGTAAAAGAATAAGCTCATGACTGTGAATTCGAGGTTGTGTAAATTTCCATTTGTAGATAAATTTTACAAATATATTCTGTGTTTAAATATTTATATTGAAATAGTAAATTGTACAATTGAAATTTATTTCTCTGTATTCAAAATATTTTTGTATGCAATATATATATGTATATATATATATATCAGATATATATATATATATATATATATATAAATGTATACACATATATATATAAATGTAAAGATAGCATCAAAAGAAAAATTTAATTAAGATTCAAGTTTCTGTTGTATTATATTTGTTTTGAAATTATAAAATAAATAAATAAATAATCTTTGTTTTGAAATTATTTGTATATATATATATTTATTAAACTTATTTATTCAGATTCCACTGATTATTTAATTTTGTCAAAATAAAACATTCTGTTTCTTTTTTAAAATAAAACAGAATCTGATTAAAATGGAAATAATAATAAAATAGAAAGAAATCTGTTTTTTGTTATTGATTTATTAAATTACCAACTATAAGAAGATAAGTTAGTAGAAAAATCAATTTATGAAATATATGATATGACTTAATGTGTATTACATGTATGTTATGTTATCTTTAAAAAAAAAAAATTGTGTTGTAATTATTGTTTAGTTGTCCTTTGGGGTTCGTACGACGGGGTGTTACAATTTTGATATACTTGCAATTGATTAAGGGCATCAAGACAACACTCATCCAAGAATTCTATCTCATTAAGTGAAGATACTCTATATTATTCAACAATAATCAAGTTCTACAGTGACACTTGCAATTATAGGAGCTCAACCTTGATAGGAAGGATAGCTTATGATCCATAGACTAGGGAGAAAGGGGTTACACCTGATGGCGTGCAGATACTAGTTCGATAATCCCAGAGAGCATTGGGATTTAGTTACAGATGCCAATCATGACCAACTCCATTGAATATTTTCTTTAGCATCTTTAGAATGGTCTTATTTGTAGCCTCAACTTGACCATTGGCTTTGGGGATAATACGGGATAGAGAATCAGTGTTTGATGTTGAATCTTTGGCATAGCTCTTTCACATCCTAATTCTTAAAGGGATTTCCATTATTTGAGATGAGGGTTTGTGGAACACCATATTGATAGATTAGATAGTTAAAGATAAACTTGGCAATTTTCTTCCCTGTTATGTAAGCCATATGAATGGCTTTAACCCACTTAGTAAAGTACTTAGCGGCGGTTATGATAACCTTGTGGCCATTAGATGAGGTTAGAGCTATTTTTCCTATGAGGTCAAGTCCCCACTATGAAAAAGGCGAAGGTGTGATCATTGGTTGCAATTCTTGAGCTAGAGCATGAATTAGATCTCCATGTTGTTGGCACTAGACACACTTCTGCATATACTAATGAGCTTCCCTTTCCATGGTTTACCAATAGTACCACATCCTCAACAATTTCTTAGATAAAGTCATATCACTATAATGGGAACCACATATACCATTGTGAACTTCAATTAATGTAGTTAAGGCTTCCTCTTGGTTAAGACATCATAATAATGTTCCTTCGGTACTTCAGTAGTAAAGGGTATCACCTAGGATTATGAATCAAGATTCCTTCTTTATAAAGGTCTTTTTAAGGTTTGAGGTGATATCAGATGGAAGGATTCCTTTGGTAAGGTAGATAAATATGTCGTGATACCATGGGGATCTTGGAAAAACAATGAAACATGCAAATTCAGATTTAGGGATTTTGAAAGTTGCTATGAGAAGTTGTTCTACCAAGAATTAGCACTGCAAGATGTTGTTCGACATGTCTAACAATGATCTAATTATTTCCATTTCATCTTCTACTTTGTTGTTCATGTGAGAAATTTTCTCAAAAGTTATGTCCATGTAAAGGTCCTTGAGATTTTCCACCATCTTCTTGTAAGGAGTGAGCTTATCATCCTTAGTTTGATAGTCGTCATTGAATTGGTTGATAACCAGTTGTAAGTATCCATAGACTTCCATCTCTTGTATCTACCATTGAACCAATGTTCTAAGACCTATGAATAGAGTTGTGTACTCAGTAATGTTGTTAGTAAAAGGGAATGATAACCAGTATAACTTTGGAATGCAATCACCTTGAGGGGTGATGAATAAAATACCTGCTCCCGATCTATGTTGTTTGACTGATCTATCAAAATAAATCTTCCACTGAGCTGTGAGAATGAAAAGGAACATTGATTCATTAGGGAACTCAGATATTAAATGGTTCTCTACATAGATAGATGCCTCTGGTAGTTGGTATGTGATCACTTCTCCTTTGATTTCCTTGCACTGCACATACTCTATGTCAAATTCAATTAAGATCACTACCCATTTGGCCATTTTCCTAGTGAGAGTTGCTTTAGATAATAGGTATTTGAGTGGGTCAATCTTTGCAATGAGCTTGATTTGATGGGACACCATGTAATGTCTAAACTTTTGTGAAGAAAAAATAACTACTAGATGTTGTGTGGTCTCACAAGAAACCCCATTTTTCCCCTTGGAAAAATGTGGACCCCTTTTTTTCTTTTTTTTCCTTTCGCTTCCTCTTGCTTTGGCTTGGTTCGATGGGTTGGTAAATTGTAGGTTTCATTTTTTAGTTTGCCTAGTATTTTTTTAATCCTTATTCTTTCCTAGATTTAGTGTCTCATCCTTTTCATGAAGTTTGAATATTTTACTAGAAACTAGAATCCTAGAGTTGTTGTAGTTGCATCAAAGAAATTTGTATCTTTAGTTGCTCCTAATCCTGCTCGATAAGTTAGCCAAATTTTTTTTTGATCCAAATGATCCTATTTTTATCAGAGTCTAATTTTTGCTACTTTTTTGTCTTTTAGTTGGAACTCAAAAATTGAAGGTCCTATTATGAAATGTTTTGATGAATTTTTATCTCTCTTGAACTCGGTTTTCAATCTCTTCTTTTTTCTAATTTTCTTTAAATCTTGGAGGTAAGTGTCCTAGTCCTCGGTATTCTTTTCAAAATTTGGTACGGGAAGTTTTAATCCTGATCTCACAAAAATCAAAGTGACACCAAAGTGCTACATAAGATCTTTGCATCGTCTTTCTCCTCTAGTAGTGAGCCCATGCAAAAACCTAGGTGTTTGTAATTTGAACCCTAGTTCATAATGATTACACCTTTATTAAGAAATTAATGCATAATAATAGGTAATTAATGAAGCTAGCAAACCACTCATGTAGTTGGCATCATCCCAAGCATGAAATTGATTTTATAACACTTCACTTTGCATCATGTTGCAAATTTGCAAAGGACATTAAACAAATGAAATAATACTAGCGCACAAGGAAAGGTAAATTTTGAGAAACTAAGAACACAACTGCCAAAGGTTTTGAAGCTTTATTCTGAAGAGATTGTCATAATCAACCAGAACCAAGTATGTTTGAAATTCTATTAATCATTTTCATGCATGAAAATATCAAAAATGGTATTTACCTTTGAAAATTAAAATGTTGATTGTCTTTTATTTGAATTTAACCGAAAGGTGAATTAATTTTTTTATAAATTTGTAAGAAAAATTGGTTAAATTTAACCCTAACTTGCACACAAGACACACATTTGAAAATGTAGAACACACCAATAGAAATGAGTACTTTTGAAGCAAACATAGAAGATGAATTTAAATACTACAGTTCACAAGCCATACCAATTGGCATGGTAGTTATAGATACTCATATGAGGTGGTCTTCAAAGGTTGAAATTCACACACAGGTAAGGCAGGAAAATGATTCTCAGTGTGCCAAAAATGTTATAGAAAATGGGTTATTTTTAGTAGGATGGTTTCCACTATCAATGGAGGCCCCTGAATTGGTCATGGAATGTATAAATCATTATGACCCAAACAAAAGATCTATTGAGGAGGGAAGAATTTATGTAGATGTCTCCAAGAAATGAATTTCATACACATTTGGGCTCCCTATATTCACTCAGATGTACAACATTGATATGAGGGAAAAGGCCAAAACTTATCAAAATGTCGAGGAGCACAACAAAGGAATTATGAGTACCCAATGGTGCCAATAGCAGATTACAAAATAGACCAAAGTAATTCTAATTTACATGTTCAACCAAGATGTTAAAGATGTTATGACTCTACTAAGTAGGATAGTTGGGTTACGAGATGCAGGTAAATTTGAACCTTGGATGTTTGTAATAATATTCATACTAATGGAGAGTCCCATGCAAATACATTGGGGAAAGTTTAAAGTGACATATTACATGAAAAAATAAATACATTTCCCAAAACTAGATGTTTTTATTTGTCTTCATATGTGATTTATTCCTAGGCCATCAGGGCAAGTAAACAAGGGTTAAAAAAGATTGGAACTTTGGGCAAAGAAGTAGGAAATATCTTAATAAATGCTCATTTACCTCAAGTCACTATCCATGGATACAAGGAGCATTACAAAAAATTTAATGATGTGTTTTCCATGAAGCTGGTTAGAACTATGGAAGGTGATAAAGCCAAAAGATTTTCCTTGGAAGCACAAAGTGTTACTAGACCAATGAGAGGCCAGTTGATTCAGTTCCCCACTTATTCCTATATTAGGATGGAAGGGTTTGATGGACATCCTTTCATGTTGCCCAAGTATCCTATAGATAAAATTGTGTTACTAGAATTGGTGAGAAAGTTAAAATCATCTCGAGCTCTTTATAGCCATGCTCGTAAGAGGGATTCTTTCAAATTTCCTATTGTGATAGGGAATTATAAATGTAGTAGCAGTAAAGATAGCTAACTTGTGTGAAGAAGAATTGAGAACATATAATTTTGAATATTTCCCACTCCAAAGGATGTATTATGATCTCAAAGGGAATATTCCCAAGAACATAGTTGGTTATCGTGATCATGTCTAGCATCTAGAGGATTATTGGCTAAATTGTGAAGATGAGCACATAGTAAGGAAAAGAAAATATGAAACATTTTCATTAAATTTTACTCAAATTCTTATGCTTAGTGACATCCCAGATCAGTTAGAAAAAGATTATGGTCAAGTGTTGAGTAAAAATTACAATGAAGATAGGGTGTATGATGAACCTATCCTTGACCCAAACTATAATGGTGAAAAAATGACATCAATTAAAGAATTCTCTACACCTGTTCTATTGAATACTCAACATTGGATCAATGATTTTGGTAAAGTCTTAAGTGAAAAAGGAATTGAACCCACTTACAATATAAAAGAAGAAAACAAAGAAATGAAGCTTCCTTTGAGAGTGGGGAAGCTACTAAGAAAAAGAGGAAAACTTGTAAGACAACTACTAGCATTATAATTGAAGAGAAAACCCATGAGGCTTCATGTCGAGGAGTTTCACCAAAGCTAGATGATAAGAAAAAATATGTTGAGTCAAGGAATGTTAAATCAATAGTAAAACCTAAAGGTGCATCTTCCTCTATAGAAAAACATAGGACTAAACCTATTATTGATGATGAAGTAGGGGTGATAGAAAATATTGGTACACAAACAAGGTTTGCATCTCAAAGAGCTGCAATAGTGTTTACTTCTCCCCCTTTTGTTAATATGTCTAGTATAAAACAAGAACTAGGAGGAACTCTTATGGTTTTGAAAGAAATTTTTGAGGCAGATGAAGCCAAAATTAAAGAACAGATGGATAAATGGGGTGCCATGTGGGAGAATGTAAAATATAAGAAGTCTAAGGATAAACTCATGGTATAGCCAATGGTAGAAGAAATTACAAAAACAAGGTCCATTCGTATAAATGTTGAAGAAGAAGAATTCATACAAGGAACACTTTCTTTAGAAGCTAGGAACCCTAATGTTCATGAGATAGAAATAGTGGAGACTCTAGGGTAGGATCCTAAATTGATGAAATAGTTATTGAAGATGCCTTTGATTCCCATTCTTCACTTGGGAACAATCCAAATGATAATGAACAACCATAGGTCCTTGAAAAATTGTAGGGTCGGGTTGAAGTTGAAAATGAAGAAGCTACATAGGTTTCAGGTGATAAAGTTGAAAATGAAGAAAATCCTAATGTAGTAGGATACAAGGAAAGTGACGTCCAGGGAGCTGATGTTGAAAATATGGATAGACAGGAAAATATAAGTCTCCAAATAGAAGAGACCGTTCCAAATACCAATGATCTAGAATCTATGCCAGAAGTTGTTGAAGATATTGCTATTTCAAAGGACACAACAAATAAAATTGAAGAAGTAAGAGAAGAAGTTCTTGAATCAAGTGGAAACCAGGAACAAAGAAATTTTATAGAGTTAGAGCACGATGAAGATGCACCTGATTGGTTGATTAGGGAATAGGCTTCTCCTATGGAAGTAGAAGTATTGACTTTCGATCTTAATAGTTTTTATGCAAGAAGTAGATACTCCTAAGCCTAGGCACAAAGCTAAAGTGAAACATTTCATACAAAAAAATGCAGATGGAGATAGAACCATCCATATAACTACTCTAATAGCTGACAAAAATAAACATGAGATAATTCCTGAGGAGTACAAGATAACAAGTATCAATCCTGGACACTCATCATGGAGACAATAGCTAGAATAGCTAAAGATGAATTTAGATGCGATAGTTGCAAGGGTGCAAAAAAATAAAAAGAAGAAAAGAGATTTGAAAGAATGGGTTTCTAGCCTAGAAAATTTTATAAAGTCATTTACCCTATCTTGTCAAGCATGGACTGAGTTGCCCTGAAATCTAGTACTAATATCATAAGAACATGTGAATGCAATTACAACATTTCACCATAGAATGAATGTATTTGAAGAATGGATTGAGTAGCGAGTGAGACAAGGAGAAGAATCTACTACAGATGTGATAGGGAAATATAAGGAAGCATACTATTGGTTTGAGAAATCTAGAAGATGTGAATGCAGGTTTCACCAGCAATGGGTTGATGCTGAAAGGAAAGATATTGGAACTCTCATGCAGATAGATATCCAAGAATTGATAAGAGAAAACATAATTTTAGAACAAGAAGTTCCATTTCCTGAAAAATGGAATAAATAGTTTAAATAGGAAGGTGACACATTGAAATGATGTATAAAAGGTTTTGAAAAGGTCATTGATAAATGTAGTAAATTGCTTGATAAAGATCAATATTTCATTGAAATGTTAGCATGCCAAGATTGTGATCCTCAAACACTAGGATAGGAGGGTAAAGAAGTGAAATCCTTTAAATAATGGATTGAAAGGATAAATAAAGACCATGTTTAGTTGTTAACCCATGAGGTAATTGATGAAATAATATGGTGCAGGAACACTATAGCTAGATATGAAATAGAGAAAGTACAAAGGAATGCTTATATACTCCAGATATTAGAAGAATACACTAGGCTCAAGTTCACTTGGAAGGAAATACAAGGGATTTCGAAGGAGCGTATGTACCAAATATTGAATGCTTTCCAAGAATATCAATTGAAGAAAAGTGAAGAAAATATCCTAGAGCCCGAGCCCTGAATGATGGAAGGAAGTATCAGATATTGGATACCAAAAGTGTCAGAGGAATATTTTTGCTACAATTGATTTTTACAGGTTGTTCCCAATCCCGGTGGATGTTTCCTATCTGGTATTCTAAAGGATTCTAATAGCCTTGATTTGTGTGGAGTATTGCGTACCAAAGTTTGAAAGTGAAAAGTGTTACTACTGAGGAAGTCAAAGCTTTGATTTAATCTAGAATATTCTAAAGAAAGTTGGTTTATGCCACATGATACATTTTGATTTCTTATTTTTGATTCTCTAGATAAACTTTAAGTTTGAAATTTTGAGGCCTTGTAATATAAAAGTTGATTTAATACTTTATTTTTATTTGAAGTTCATAATTATAAAAAGCAATTTTTTCCTATTTTATATCTACCTATCTCATTTTGGTCTAAAAGCTTGTATGCATGTAGAATTTAATCAATATCAAAGTAAATTTGATAGCTACCTATCTCATGAATCTTTGTAGTTGGTTTTGTTAGTTCAACTGAACAAGAGTGCGTGTTGCACTATTTAAGGGTGCATGCAAAACCTACTTGGTGTCCAAACTAAAACCCATCTCTTTAAAAGCTTGCACAGTTTTATATGTAGTTGTGAAGCAATCCAGTGAAGTATAAAGTGGTTTGATTTGATTTGATTAACTCTTTGGGGCATGCATGGAGAATAACTAGGAGAAACTTTAATTTTCAATATTTTTTATGCTTTATTTTAGAATAGATGTTTAAATTCTTGAAAATGTTCCAAAAAATAAATGAATGGATGGATATTTTTTTTAAAATCTTTTATTTTGTATGAAATTATTGAATGCTTAAAGCTAAAGCTACTTAAGTGAGAATTTTTTTTGGATTTTCATGAAATATTATTTCAAATCTTTCAATTTCATGATATTATCTTATGATTGAGTTAAAACTCAGTATCCAGTACATATGATTCCAAACAATTGTATTCCCTTTGAGATTAAAATCAATATCACATCATACCCTGAAGTGAACCTAGTATAATCAAGACTTGACTACAAAATACTCAGGATTGAATTAAGCCAACCTTTTCCTATTAAACAGATTCCTCTTTTAGGTTGTCTTTTTTCAAGATCTTTAAAGAAGGATAGAATCTTCGCGGTTTTCCTATGAGAAATTTATCTACACTGTTCCTGTGAGTAACATCATTGTCAACACTAGACATGCTTTCTCAATTGGTGAGTAGTTCATTTCATAGCCAACCAAGGTCCTACTGATGTAGTAGATATCTCTTTCCTTTTTGTTTTCATCATGTTGTGCCAAAAGAGCTCCTAGCAATGTTGATGTTGCTAAGATATATAGGATCAACGGTTTGTTTGGTATTGGTTGCATGAGCATTGGAGGTGTTAGTAGATAGTCTTTGATTTGCTCGAATGATTTATCACACTTCTCATCCCACTTGTAAATTATTCCTTTATGGAGAAGATGCGAAAAGGGGTGGATTTTATCTAATAGCTGGACTATGAACCCTCTAATGGACTACAATTTTCCTTGTAATCCTCTCATCTGCTTTAGTGTTTGTGGTGGTTCCATGTCAAGGATGGATTTTACCTTTGTCAGATCAATTTATATCCCTCTTTGTGAAACAATAAAACCAAGAAGTTTCCATTATGTAACCTGAAGACACACTTTTTTGGATTCAGTCATACCTAATACTCTTCAACTCTATTGAAGATGGGTCTTAAGACTCCTATGTGCTGACTTCTTTTCTTTGATTTTTCCAAAATATCATCCACATAATCTTCAACTATTTTTTGGATCATGTCATGAAAGATGAGGGTCATTGCTCTTTGATAGGTTTCTCCTAAATTCTTTAATCTAAATGGCATTACATTCCAACAATATGTTCCCCATGGACAAGTGAATAAATTTTTTTGTTGATCCTCCTTGGCGATCATGATCTAATTGTAGCCTAAAAAAGCATCCATGATTGATTTCATTTCATGCCCTACCGTTAAGTCCATAATAAGGTCAATGTTAGGGAGAGGAAAATAATCCTTGGACATGCTTTGTTTAAGTCCCTAAAATTAGTGTAGATTCTAATGCCCCTAGTGGGTTTCAAGACTAGTTCCAGGTTTGAAACCCACTCAGGATAATCTATTAGTCAGATGAATATGACGTCAAGAAGATTTTCTAGCTCTAGTTTCACCAGAAGTGATATCTAAGGATGTATCTTCTATAATTTTTTCTTGACTGGCTTGGCTTCAAGATAAATTGCTAAGTGATGCACAACTACTTTGGGATTGAGCCTTGGCATATCAGTGTATGACCATGCAAACTTAGCTCTATGCTCTTTTAGGAATGCTGCTAGGTTCTTTTATTTTTCATCCAACAAAGATTCAACATAAAAGGTGATCTTAAACACTTCTTTTGTTCCTGTAATGACTAGAATGAATTTTTTCGCTAGTACTGCTTATTATGCCTATAGAACACACACCCCATTTGGGATGGGGACCCTCTCCTTTTCTCTTTCATTGGATCACTTTTTCCTTCACCTCATATTTTTTGCCCCCTATTTTGAGTCCCAAGTGGTCAGGGAGTCATAAATTTATTGTCTTAAGTTGACCAAGTTTCACCACCCTTGAAATTTTCAAGTCTTCTACCTTTGTGGAGTTCCTCTGGAAATTTTCCTTAAGTCCTTAAAACTATCGTCTTTGGCCCAATGCGGGTCTACCATTGAGGGTTTCCCCATGTGGAATTCAATTGTGAATACGATGTTTTTACATTGTCCAAGTCAATGTATCAACCTGCATTGTAGGATCTGCATCCCCCATTATTGTTTCCTTTGCTGACTGGCTAAATAGAAAAGCCTGACTATTGCCCGCCCCATGGGCTCTGGCCTTCCCATCGCTGACCATTTTAAAAATTGTGCTCACCAACCAAGCCAACTATCATACAACATTAAATGTAGGTCATAAATTCCAAAATTTCTATGAATACCTAAGTTAGCCCTTCGTTTTTCTAAATATTCCAAGTTGAAATTATTGATTATCCCCAACCTTACGTGCATTAGTCATGCTCACAGCAATTCAAGGATAAATTCAAACACTTTCTTGATTACATTTTCATCAGTCCTTACCAAGTGGGTTTTTATAAGCCTAGTCATGTTTGCCAGTTCATTTTCTTCATAAATTTGAAAATCTTGAAACTAGTAAAATCTTAGAGATCGATTGAGGACAAGGTCCCACACAAAACTCACCTTTGTGGATAGAAACCTTTAGGGGAATCCACACTTTCGTGGGCCCAACCCTTGCTCTTTGCCAATGCTAAATTGCCCTAACCTCCCTCCCCATCTACTTTGTGGGCTTTTTATACCGCCCATCTCCCCGGTTCCTTCACCTTGAAATCATTAGTAAAGATTGGGGTGCACACTCTTTTTCTGGTGATCATCATTAGATTCTTGATACGACCCTTGTTCCAAGTGGCCAAGCATGTATTTCTCCTACCTTGTGGAGCCTAATCCCTATTTTTCTGCTCGACTCTCCTTGAGTGAATATTGCATGTCGATGCATTTTGAGGGCTTGACAGTGCAAACCACCACCTACGGGCTATCAACTTGCCTCTGCCATCTCCAAATGGCTGACACCTAACGAAATCCCACTGATCCTCACCAGCATCTCTCCCAATGACTTGAAATTGAAGAACTGGTCAGAACCATCCATGCCTCTTGTGGGTCCCACAATGGAAGACTCTGTATGTGGATCTATACCTTGCCAATGTTGTTTCAATTGGTGGAGTTCCGAATGGCCAAAGCATCCCCAGCCTTCACACCCTCTCAACCCGCATGACCAAAACCATGACATTAAGCACTTCTAATATCTCATAACTGATGAACCCACATGTCTAATTCCTTAACACCTTGGTGGGCCCTAGTTATGGTGTAGGAATCTTGATGCGGGTGGCTTCTTGCAGGTAATATTTCCCTCTTGGCCCTCTCCTTGTTGCCTTCTCCAAAATGGCTACTAGCCGAAGGAAACCTACATCCCTAGGAATTTTTCTATCTTCCTCAAATGAAAGCCAAATGATGATTTTTGATGAATGTTATTATCATTAAAGGATGACGCACTTGATCTAACATTTTTTTTACAGGATTTTGCTAACGCTCTCCTTATTTTATACATGCATATGCTTAATGCACCTTTTCTTGCAAGATTTATGGAATTAGTTGCAGGACCATTGGGGGCACCCGTAGAGAAAGACAAAGGAAAGAGGACTACCAAAGTTATAAGAGGGAAAGAAGATAAATATCAAATGAAGTACCAATTCCAGGGAATAGAGGTCACCTCCAAGGTCACTACCAAGTGGGACATGGTTACAGATACCAACCTTGGATAGGTTGACATAGGTGAATTTTGACTCAGGGTTATTGCCAATCCTACTACAAAAAATGAAAATAAAATAAGAAAGATTGGTTTGGCTAAGGCAATCAGTTTCTCACCTACTCTTGTGGCTCCAGAATTGGTAATGGCTTGTAGAGAAGCCTATCAAGAAAAAACTAAAAGGATCATTTACCTAGATGGTAAGGTGTTAGATGACCTATCTACTAGGTCCATAGGGCAAACATTCCACATCCCTACCTTTGACCCTATGGAAAAAATAACAAAGGATTATACAAAAAGTATGTGGAAGTTTAACCCCTTAATATGCAAGAAGTTAATCAATCAATATTGGTTAAAAGAGAAGAGGGGGAGTACTAACAAGGTGCCCCAAGAGTTGTTTAGGAGTGATTTTTATGAGGATTATCATGACTTGGTGACCTTGTTGAGTAGGGGCATGGGCATCCCTACTATAGCCTACTTCTAGTATTAGATGTTTTACTTCATAGAAGAGATTATTAGAGGAACAACCAAATTTAACTAGGTTGGGATGATTAGTAACAACTTGCATGAGCAGTCTTGGTAGTCAAGAAGACCTCCTAGTTTTATATGACCTTCTATTTGGTCTATTTATTGGATGACCCATTTCCATACAGAGGCTTATTTGTCACACAAATCCCAACTCTGGGAAGAGAACTAAAGGTGTATGGCAGGCATCCACAACTCCAATAAAAAAATTTCAAAAAGGACTACTTTAGGGTGAATGATGCCTTTATTGGGAACATTATTAGACTTCTCGAAGGGGACTTCAAGAGAAGAGTCACACACAGTGCCCGTGCATTTATCCATAGGTTCGGATTTATATTTATATAATTCCCCAAGTTCACCTACATCTGAATAGAGGGCTTCACTAAGAGGCCATACAAGCTGCCCTGATATCCAAATGACTAGCTAATCTTGCTAGAAGTCTCAAGGCAATTGTAAATTGCAAATACTCTTATCAGTGGAAAACACTAGGAAACAATACTATATCCCCTCACATTCAGGCAGGGAATGTATGCCCTCTCAGCTACCCAATGTGTTGAATATTCAGAGAAAGAGATTATTGAATATAATCTAGGGCTCCACACTGCTCACCCTAGGATGGACCAATATGGAAACCTGAAGAATTTTTTTTGGGAGGGAATATTCCCATTTGCACAACGTTG
>VDFB02144296.1:0-16694 GCA_007258455.2 Sequoia sempervirens
TGTTACTACTTGTTTTTGACATTCTCTGTGGTTTTGATTGGCACATTGTGGTTTTGATGATACTGTTGATATTATGTTGTGGTAGCTTAGACTGTTACTGATTATATTGCTCTTATGAGGTCATGGATATTATGATGATATTTTATTACGTTTGTTTTGATGGAGTTATTTAGAATGCAGTAGATTAGAGAATAGTAATTGATGATTTTGATGCAAATTAATAATGCGATAGATGATGATATGAGTTGGTGAGGGGAGAGGTAGCATCACTCATTCACGAGCGCCCTGCTACACTGCAAATCCTTCTCACAATGCTTTGTAATTGAGTATATGTATGTATATTGTATATCACCTTGTTGGATGCAGGCCTTGCAGGAATAAGACTCGATTCCACCTATTTTGATAGGTCTGGGCGAGCATTGAACCAACCCAACGGCAGGAAGTTGAACAAAGGTGACATGGAAGTAACTCCGTTCCAAGGTGTCAACAGTCTTGTACCTTCTTGGTTTGTGCATCTTGGTCATAGTCATTGTGTTGTTGCATTGGTCTTTGTATGTTATTGTGATTTTATGATTTATCTAATGTGGTGTATGGTTTATTGTTGTGATTTAAATAATTAAACAATTAATAAAATAAAAACATAAAATAATAATAAATAAAGCAATAGATAAATATTAGTAGTAGTGGTAAAAATATTACATTTATTTTGAATCTTTCAAATGGTTGATTTTAATTATTTTAATGTGAAAGTAATTATTTAATAAAGTATTGTGGAGATGATGAATATATATACAAATAAAAAGTTCAATTTTGTGGATTTAAATTTATTTAATTTTTAATCAAATGCATGATAAAAGAAAATGAAAATGCATGAAAAAGGCAACAAAAGGAATTAAAGGATTAATAATTATTTTTGATTTTTCTGGAAGTGACTTCTGGTATTCACGGGAAGAGGAAATTGAAAGGGTTTCCTGGATTTTGATTTTATTAAGGGGTTTTCTTTATTGGGGAGGGATTGTTTGAATGCTGGAGAATTTTTGTTTTCAACACTGCATTCTTATTCTATTTTCTGGAGAAATCATAAAAGAAGAAGGTTGGGTTTAAAGGAGAATTTGGGGGATCTGTTGCTGGGAACAATCGGCAGCGAGGAATTGGTTCTGCGAGAGGGATTAAGCTTCTACAGATCTTCTTCAAACACAGGACGCCAGGTTCTTTTCATTTTAATTATTTATTTTCTGTAGCATCAAAAAAAATAGAAATTCTTTCTCTGTGTATGAAATTTTCATCTAGGGTTGGAAATCAAATGTTTGTGGAAAGAAAATCTATTGGGTTATTGTTTAATCAATGAAAATTAAACCGGGGATTGGGATTGTTATTTGTTAAAATGGAATTTCTGAGGGGTTCTGGGCTGTTGTTTATTGAAAAGGGAATTTGTTTGAAATCTGGAAATGAACAGTATTTCTGTTGTTTCATTTAAAAAAAAAAATGCATATATGTTTAAAGAGCAATTTCCTTTCAACGAATGTCTGGGATTGTGATATTCTGGTTATGCATGTATGTTATAAAATATTTCTCTTGTACAGAGTACAGTGTTTATTTTTCCCTGATTTCGAAAAGTTCAGATTTCTGTATATATATATATATTAGATATATATATATATATTAGATATATATATATATAAAAATATATGTATATACACATATATATTTATACATATGTAAAAATATTGAATGAAAATTAAATGCGTTGAACTTCGTTATTCTCCCGTCGGCACTGTACATAGTATTTTGTTTTGGCATTATAAAATAGTGGCTGTGTGGTGGTTCGGCCTCGGCCGTACCCACCACCTCGCCAACCGGTACCGTGTGACAGTCTGCGGACTGTCCACGGCAGTCTTGCGGACTATCGTGAACAGTCCATAGACTGCCCACGACCGGGAGTTTAACCCGTGCATTTTTATGGGTTAAAATTTCCCATTCGAATTTGTATATGTTTAATTTTGTAAAACGCGAATTCTATTTATATTTACTGTGCGGATTCACTTTTATAAATATATATATATATATATATATATATATATATTTATATTTGTATATATATTTATTAACTCATTTATTCAGATTCCATTGATTTAACTGTTGCATTAATTATTTAATTTTGTCAGCAAGCATTCTGTTTCTTTTTCTGGTTTAAATAAAACAGAATTTGGTTATAGTGGAAATAATAAAATAGAAAGAAATCTTTGTTTCATTATTATTGATTTGTTAAATTACAAACTTTGAGAGGATAATTTAGTAAAAAGTTAATTTATGAATATATGATAGCATTGATTATTTTATTCTTGTTTTAGTGTGAATATTTTGGGAATGGAATTTATTATGGAATTAAATAAGTTATCTTTTTATTTTTTTATTCTTGAAATTGAGTCTAGTAGGCTTGTTGGGTTTGGGACATTGTGAGTTCATTGATGTGGGAACCTTTTTTGTGTTAACACTGTAGTCTTCCAGAGGATTGTGATTGTGTTGAATTTATATATTTTCACCTTGAGTTTCGGTTAAGTATTACGAATGGGGTGTACCGAGTTATGAGATTTTGTTATGGCATTTAATTTGCGAGATGAGTTATGCCTCGTGTAATATTTTTGTTGTTACATTTCGATGTTTATGATTAGAATGGTACAACCCCTGTTTCTTTTTGGTTTTGGTTGGGTCTCTAGGGAGAGTGGCTCCTCGTGGGGGCCGGCGCCCCGCTTAAGGGGAAGGGCACAGGATAACCCACGAGTGAGTTATTAATCAAGTGATAACCTAATAATTAACTTAGGAGGGTTGGGTAGTAATATCATTACAAGATTTTAAAATGGATTCCTCGTCTTCATTAGTGCTTCCGCAGACTAATGTAAGGCTGAGAAGGCCGTGGTTGGCAAGGTCGTGACCTCGTCTTCACGAGAGGTCTACGGCTCTGCATGAGTCACCCTATGGACCGACGCCTCCAGTTGGGAGGAAGGGCACATGATAGCCATAGATGGGGGCTGGCGCCTCCAGTTCGGAGGAAGAGCACATGATAACCCATGTAGGACTATGCGATGACACTCTCCCCTAGTTGCCCAGGTATTTTTACTTTATTGGGTTCCTCACGGAAGTGGGTGATGGAAGTTGGTTTGAATTGTTGTTTGAATTGATTTGAAATGATTTATGATTATTGTTTTAATACATCTTTAGTATACTTTGTAGTCTTGTATGATCTCATTTATATTTGATTTACGATCTTGTATTTTTATGGTAATGTGATATGATGTTATCATTTGTTCATTGTAATTTGGAGTATTGTGTTATGGATCTATGTTGGTACTTCTTGTATGTTTGTACTTCAGTTGACATTCTTGGTCGGAGTTACTTCTCTGTCACCTCTTAGCACGGGGGTGGTCGGTGGAATGTGCTCCGCACACCGTTGGGTTCCCCATCAGGGTTCGTTGGCCAGTCTCATCCAATGGAAGATTTGTTCAGTTGATCTCTATGTATTTTGATAATCTTGTATTTTGTATTCATCCCACATGATTGGGAAACATGATGTAAATTATGGTTATGGATATGTTGTATATTTAAAAGATGATGTAATGTAAACTTCAACTTTGTATTCTTATTTGGTTATGTGATTTCTCATGGTTTTATCTTATAATGAAATCTATGTATATGCATATCTATTATTGTCTTTAATAGTTCCTTTGTACTTAGAATGATATCTTATGAGTTGATGAATTGTAATGTTTATTTCGATGTGACCTCGTGTGCCCCAAAGAACATAGTCGTTTATGTTATTTGTATTGTAATGAAGTTTATGTTCATATACATGATTATTTAATATTGGTTATATTGATTTATTGTTGTTCTTTAAATTTTTTTTTTGCATTTTATGTGGTTGTTCTTTGGGGCTTGCATTTCTAATTCAATTTGTAGAAATTTGGATTATATTTAATGGGTTGGTGAGAATTGTTTTGTAAATATTTATTTTAATGTTGTATAAGTTAATATATCGGTTGAGTATATAATTCTATATGTTTAATATATATATTTGTGGTTAAATATAATTATTTTAAGATTATTTTATTAAGTGCAAATATTGGTTTTATAATGATTTTATTGTAACACAATTGATTTTGATCATTATGTGTAATTAAGGAAACTGGATGATGTGCTTATGGTTAAATAAATGATTATTTAAATATGAGAAATGGGTGTTAAATTTATATAGAAACACATTCTTATTTAAATGAATATTTAATTAATAGAGATGCATGTTTATGTGTAAGTATCTATTTATAAGGAAATGATTTTCAACGGGGAAATGGGATTTTTATATTTAAACATTATTGGGAAATTGAAGTAAATCTTTAGATGTAAATTTATAATTGCTTATCAAATCATCGAGTAATTATAATAAGAGAATGATTTTAAGGGAAATGGTGATTTACATCAAATGGAATGAAATTTTTTAAGAAGACATTTTTTATTTATTTATATTTCTTATTGGTTGCAAACGAATGTACGATAAGATTAGTTATTTTCATGAAATGTGTAATCGAGGAATTTAAAATATTGTGTTCATAGCCAAGTTATTGATTTTATTTTAAAATAATATATTTGAAAGGACAAATATTGGATTTAAATGTAATGTGTTTAATAGCGAGATTAATTGATTTTAAAATGATTTATTTTGTAAAGGACCAATAGTTATTTTTAAATGATAGGTTCTAGATCATAGAAGTAAATGTTATTATCATTTAAGAGCAATTAGGGAATTAAATATCTGGTTAAAGTTTATCTTTTGTCTAAAAGAGACGTTATTAAATCAGTTTTATTAAGGCAATAAATTACTGAATGTTAATGAAGAAAGTGGATTTAGGAAATCCAAATATAGATTTAATTCCCGTTTGATCGCCCTTCTTGAATGTACACTTCTTCTGTTTTCGCTTTGGGGAATTTGATTAGAAGGGTTGTTAAGTCTTCCATAAGGGGTTTAACTATTTGGGGTTGTTGTATTATGTTAGTGAACCTTTGTATTGCCTTGGGTAGTGTGTGTAGTTGTATCATGTTGTTTTACTCGGTTTTCACGAACGGGGATGGTTTGTGCCTCCTTTGGATTAGGAGTGGATTATGTGGTTTGTGCCTCCTTTGGATTAGGAGTGGTTTATGTGGTTTGTGCCTCCTTTGGAAGGAGTGGATTATGTGTTTTGTTGCCTCCAATTGTTTGGAGTGAGTTTCATTATATGTTGCCTCCTAGAGTTGGAGTGATTGTTTATCTAGTTTGTATGCACTTTGGCACCCTTGGTGATTGGTTTTGTTTGGTATGTTGTCAAGTAGAAGAGTGGCTTCTGTTAGGCGCCAAAGCCCAAAGAGCTAAACTGGGTAACCTTCGGAGGTGGTTTAATCAAGTGATAACTAAAACAATGTACTTAGAAGTTTGGGTTGTATTTCACACTAATCAAGATAATTTAGCCTCACTTATAGACACAAGTGCTCGTATAGGCTTGGGATGAGTGGGAAGGCCTGGAATGGCAAGGTCATCTATCTTGTCATTACGAGAGGTATTTGATTCCGCATGAGTGAGTATGGGGGTCGGGATTCGATTGAGGCCACCAAGACAACCCATAGTGGGGGCCGGAGCCTATGAAGATTCCCAGAGGATATCCCATGTCGAACTGTGTGATGACACTCTTTCTACGACAACAGTTGGTGCATTTGGTTTTATGTGTATGGTCTTCTTGATACCCTGATATGTTTTATTTCGAAGAAATGCGGACTTTATGTCGCTGATGTTAGAGTTGTACTTGTGTTATCCTTATGGTTGTTTGGTTCATGTGATTGTTTGTGTCAGTGTGAGTTAGCTTGTGTCTAGAGGTAGATGGTCTTGTCTAGGAATCCTTGTTACTATCTCCTAGCATGGGGGTGAGCCTTCTCGGCACGCTACGGTCAGCCGGGGTGGAACATGCAACCAATCAGCTGGGCCTCTTCCTAAGCCTGTGTGACCCAGACTCTAGCCGACCTCGGGTGGAGATCCAAGCCATTTTATGCTTTTATTCATTGCAGTTGATCTTGTAATTTTTATTACCCCTCATTTGTTAATCGAGGTGGAGGATGTATTATGTAACCATGCTTATTGGATTTACCTCATTTAGGGAATGAGATTTGTAATCTTATTGTTAAATTATGTTATTTGAAATCATGAGGTACCTCTTATTCTTTGATGTAATTTATCATGTATGGAATGTATGTGTTCTTAATTCTTTAAGTAATTAAATGTTATGGTTTCAATTCATGTTTTCTTGTTTGGGTTTTAAAGTAATCTTAGTCTCGTAACCTTAGAGGTTGTTGCAATGGGTAGTGAACTTGCATGTTATTTTTTTTTAAACAAAAATAAATAAATAAATAGTATGTTTGAGTAGTAAATTGCAACTTCCTCTAGGTTGTGTGGCGTGCATTACACACTCTTGAACAGTGTGTTTGTTTCCTTATTTCTTTGGCTTGACCATCAAGCATCATGAGCTTCTACATGATTGCTTCCACATCTGCTCGAGGGATGGGCATTTCTATCATCTCCAATCCCATCTTCCAAATGGCAGTTACAAATCTCCAATTGATGGCTTCATCTGCACGCAAGGGGCAGCAGACCATACGCCCTCAGCTATGCTTCCCAGCATCGAGTTCCACTCACTGTGGTTAAAAACCTTCCCAGAGCATGGTGAGCCAACACTTTCCTCTGTAGCGTCCAGCTTACAAAACAAACTTTGATCCTTTTCTTCCTGTAGAAAGTCATGCGATAGAATGGTACATTCGTCGTGGAGTAGATCAGAGCAAATAGTCCATAGGAAGGGATGCTTGCTCGCCTCCAAACCCCAGGCGAACTCCGCTCCATCAGATCATCTTCTAACGTCACCGCTCTACTACCAAAACAAGCGTACATTGCAGAGGACGCGGCTTGTGTTTCCAGTCACTCAAGACAACTGCTTTCTTCATTCCATATGCTCTCCTTGCCTTGGTTAATAGGTAGAATGCAAAAATGCGCGGGTAGAAGTACAAAAACCTTGTTGTAGGCGGGAGATTCAGATTCATTATTGAAATTCAAATTTGACCGTCACAGTGACTGTCACCGTGAAGAGTCGAAGAAACAGAACGAAAAGCACAACAGAAAACAAAGCGGAAAGCGAAAAGTTCGGTGGAGCCCACAACAGCCACTATGTGGGTTAAGCCCGGCCCTGCTAATCGCTGACTGTCACGGCAATTGTTTAGGCAAACGGATTTTGGCAGAGGAACGGAACAGGTTAAGCGGGCCCACATTGACACACTAAGTAGTCAAAGCTCAATGTGTGACATTTAAGCCCAGCGCTTTATAATAGCATGATTTATTTGTGCTTACGCTGCATGTTTAATATCTCACACATGTTTTTTGTTCCCATTTTGCAGGTCTGTAACGAAAGAGGTTGGAATAGCTTCTAGACTCGGAAAGAGTTTAGCCATTATTGTGGAAAATAGTCCCAAAGATTTGGCAGACCTGGGATTTTTAGTTGGGTTTCTGTTGTTTAGATTTAGGGGAGAGGGGTTCATAGTGGAGCACCTTAATTTCGCGTTTCTCAAAATTTTATGTGGAAATTTCAAATCACTTCCAATTTTGTACAATAGTTTATTTGGCAGCTCACATGCTTATACATTTCGTTTTAGGGCCACATCATCAAATATGATGCCACATCAACATGTTTTTGTTGAGGTATCCAAAATGGCCCAAAAAAAGTGAGACCAATAGTGGTGCACTAAGTCGTGTTTTATTGGTGCGCTGATGTGGCATCACATGATTTGTCAGTTTGTGTACTTTATGGATAAAAAATGTTTTGTAATTGGATATTAAGGTGCTCAACTATGGGGCCCACTAAGGACCACTTCTATCCCTACTATTGGACCCCGCTTCACTATAGACCCCTCTCCCCTACTACTAGTGTTTTTTAACATGATTACAATGAAAGGGAATAAGTAATTCCAATTAGTTTTTGCACTTTTAATTGATGGGATATTGGACCTTGTGGCTGTAAAGGGTACTCGTGGATGTGCATTGTCAGTATGGTTGGTTCGATTGAGTATTTTTTATAATTATTTCATTGTTCTTTGTTGTTCACTATAATATTATGTTATAGTGAAACATGGGAAGATTTCCTAGAACAGCAGAAACATGGGTGGCAGAAGTTGATGGCAGCATATACCTACACTTATTGATTAAAAGCGAGCAACTGGGCCAAAGAGACAGCTTCCAAGCACCGAAAGTGGAGTTGATTGATCCTTTGCACTATGAGTAGGAGCGTGTCTCCATCAATTTTCAAGGTTTAGTAAAAGCTGTAGACAAGGATGTGGATGTAAACCGATGAAACTCATATCTATTTGAAGCTTAGGGGTGTATATTTGTACACATACTAGAATATATATGCATGCTTTGAAAGATACATGTTTAAACCTAATTTGTCTACATTATCTTTAGGAGGGTTAGGGTCTTATAAAATCCTCTATCAATTCCACTCATCGCATAAAATTGGCATTAATCTTTAAAACCTTTTCAAAGAAAACTATTTAAATTAACCACCATCTTAAATATCCATCATGAAGAGTGCATGGAGTGTGGTTTCCTCTCAAAAATACTAAGAAATATTGAAGTTTATTTATATATAAAAGAACATCATATATTCGTCAACAATTTATTGACGGAAAATTCACCGTCAGCAATTCACCGCCACGGAAAACACGGAAAATTCACGCCAGCGATTCACCATGATGAAAAAATAACCACATTAATATTTTTAATAAAATCAAAGTTTTCTAAATATATCTTAAAAAATATTAGTGTAGTTAATTAGTTAATTTTCCGCTGCGGTAAATTTTACTTGGTGGTGAATTTTCCATGACGGTGAATTCACACATTAAGTTCAAGTAGTTGAAGCTAAAATATAATGCTATAGTGAACAATAAACCACCAACAAATAAACAATAAAAAATAAATCAATTAGATCAATGTCTTACAAGGTTAGAAGACAATCTCACCTTCCTTGCGGAACCAAAATGTGACTCAATAGATCAAATATGCCTTCAATTAAAGTGCAGAAACTAATTGCAAAGTAAATCTAAATATAAGAAATGGAAATATGGTACAAGTTTGCAAGGATTACTTTTTTCCTTTCATTGTAACTATGTTAAAAAACACTAGTAGTAAATCTAAATAACAGAAACCCGCCCAAAAAATATCAGGTCTGCAAGATCTTTGAGATGTTTTCCAGGACAATGGCCAAACTCTTTCCAGGTCTAGAAGCTATTCCAAACTCTTATCAGACCACTTCCCCAGATCGAAGTTGAGGATAGCAGGCCTGCAAAATGGAAACAAAAAAGGTGTGATATATTAAACATGCAGCCTAGAACAAATACATCATGCTATTGTAAAAACAGTAAGCCAAACCAACATACATACCAAGCCTTTACGATGTGCAGAAGTGGCAGACGATTCACTTTGTAGGAACTTTTACCGCGTGAAGAACAAATACATCATGCTATTGTAGAAACAGTAACCCAAACCCATGCTCGTAGGAAGAAGTAAAAGCTATGTCTCAATGCAAGTCAGCGTTCCCATGGTCTCTGTTATATGGTCCAAGATGGAAAAATGCAGAGACGCCATGTATTGATTATACAAGCATTTACCATTAGACATTTTGATTTAAATACTTTAAATTTAAATTTGTTTAGGTGGTTAATAGATAAACTGCTGTTTAAGTCCGACCCCATCAGACATTCCTTCAAATCAACCGTTAGGATGATGGAAACAAAATCTGTTGAATAGACCATGTAATTTGTTTCCTGTCACAGGGAAGAGACCATGTCAATTCTATTTAACATAGTAGTTCTTATTTTAGTAAAATATGCATTCGTCATGTTGGATAGACTATGCTGGAAGATGTATTTGAAGCATGCATAGAGATTTGACATACTCAAATCTAGATGTTGATAGAGTAATGTTCCAGCACAGAAAGATTTGACAGGCTAAATCCATATAATGCTAGATGCTTTCCATAATATTTTAAATAAATGGCAACGACATCATCTTGTCGAAGTAAGGACACCGTGTTGAATTGATTTGACACGTTAAATATAATTATGGAGACATGTTGGTGGAAGATATAGTTCTAGAGTATGAAAATATAATTGAAGCATGTGTAGATAAAATTTTGGTGTGGGAAGATTTTAATTATTGATTGTATTTTATATGTATAATTGTAGTTAAGATGTCATGTCATATTTTAGACAAGATTGATTATACATTATGTTGAAAAGATTTTGTTAGTAAATATAATTGGAGCATGTGTATATTTGATGTGTTAAATTCTAATGTTGGTAGACATTATCAATAGGTATAGTTTATGTTTGAAGATTCAATAAATTAAAATTGTACATAAAGATTGATGTTTTATGTATACTAGTTCTTTCTCTATAAATATGATACCTTGAAAAAACAATTTAAAAATCAAAACAATGAGTATCATTTATATAATTCTTGGGAAATCTATGATTAAGGGGGGTGAAGAATTGGTCTACACCTCCTCTTTAGAGAACCATCATCATCAAATTCATTTTATAGTGGTAGTTTTCATTCTAATGAGTCAATAATTGTGGTTAGACATTAGTGAAGCCCACCTAATGTATTTGATGAACTTGTGAGCACTTGTTTTACACATGCACAATCAATTAAAAAACACTAGCCAAACCCACTTGTGTTGTTAGATGTGCTTGTGGGTTCTAGTTGCTAACTTGAGGTGAGATAGTTGAGCCATAAGCAAGTAGTCATCTTGAGGCTTAAAGAAATCACCCCACATCAACAACATACTATAAAAATTGTTCATGGTTGTAAAGGTTTAGCCTATAATGAACCAATTCTTCCTAGGCCTTAATCATTTTGGAAGTTGATAAAAAGAATAAAATAAAAGGTTTGTTATGAGAAAACATGTTTTGGTTGGTGTAGAGTCATTTTGCATATGGTTGAAGTCTTACATGATTGAACTTTAATTGATTTTTTGTTAGATGAGTTCCAAACCATGACCTAGGTCGAGCTTTTCATACAAGCTAATATAGCCCTTTGCTCACAAGCCCATCTCCTCCAATTGAAGATTGTTTTTTTGCATCACAGCCAATATCTTCCTACATGTTTCATAGAGGTAGAAATATAGAATTAATTTATAGAGGTAATCAAACCTTAAGCCTATGTCATATTATTGCATCTTTTTGGAATATAATTACATATTTCTACAATATAGTTTCAATTCTTATAGTTTAAATATTTTTCCCATATGATAATGCTCTTATATGAACCTTTTATAGTGTAACTTTATGAAAATAAGTCTTAATCAAACAATATATATTATAATATCTTTACATTCTATTAAAAATATACATGTTTCAACATATAAGATTAATATGTAATGTTAAAAATTATGAATATTATTTTAAAATGAATGAAAGATCTTTTGGTAAGTAATATTTAATGTTTTTGAATATTGCAATGTTGACATCTTATTCAATGTATTGGTCCTAACATAAAACATAAAGGTTTGGTTATATAGAAGTTATTACTATGACAATGTTTTGTAGAATTCATGTAAGCATTTTGAGGAGAATAATATTTGAATGAGAATTACTTTGGTAACAATTTTATGTGAGTGTCATAGATCTAATACATTGTTGAGTGTAATAATTTGATTAAGTTAGATATACCCCTCAAATCATGAAATTTATTCAGTATTGATTCTCAATATAATATAATACACTTATATAATTATACATCTACATACATGCATACACATACATACATACATACGTATATATAATTTACTTCATTTACATTAGATAACATTTAAGATTACCTATCACTAGATGGAATAATTTTATTTAGAGAGGAGGGAGGGAGGAAGTGTGTGCATGCATGAGAGGATTTTGGGAATTTTGGAGCATAATGGGTTTCTCCCTCCTTGTAACTATTCAAATTTATAATATTTTTTAAAGAATAATAGTTCATTAGATTTAAATGTAAGCAATTCAATTTAATGCTTAACAAATTCCAAACCTTGGTTTCCTTCTAAAATAACTTCATCTTTATTCTAAATATTAAATTTAATTTTATATATAGCGGTCTCTAATTTGTAATTGATGGAAACCTTATTTGAGAACATCAATGAAAAATTATTATAAAATAGATTAAGTACTAAATTATGTCCTAGAATATCCCACAAATTATGCCAAAACTAATCTAATAATCTAGACTTCAAATTTTTAAATTTATATGCATTTGCTAAAATATAAATTTAATAGTTTAGTTGAGAAATAATGTCATGATTTAATTCAATAAATACCAAATTAAAAACCCTAGATATATTTTACAATAACCATTTTTTTTAAAAGTATATAAATTGATTTGATATATAATGTCTTATAGCCTATAATGGTAAAAATCCCTTCCTGAAGATATTAATTAAAAAATATTAAAAAAATTGAACCCAATGATATGTCATGAATTATGTCTAAAAATAAAATCCAATCAAATTATTATAATATAAAACTAAAATAATGAACATGTCTTGAATTTAGTTCATATCAATACATGAAAAATTGAAAAATAACTTAATACTCTTGAAATTTTTGGAGCACATACTAAAAACCCTAGCCATTGCCATCACAAAATAAACCAAATATTCTTAGACATAAATAAAATGTGGGTTTTTTCTTTTTTGATCACCTTTATTTCAATATCTATTATATATATGAACAAAAAGAGAACAAAATAATCTAACACTTTCAAAAGCTCACAATAAATTTTTTAATCCTCTTCTATATTATTTATTAGAATGAAAAGCAAAACATTTTTATCATAGTCAAAAGCCCAAAAAATGATTAATCTTTTTCTATTTTTTATTTTTTTGGAAAATACTTAAGTTACTTAAGAATATTAATTCAAAATAGAAGGAAATATACATGTTATACTTTTCCAAATAGTTAGAAAAAATTAGGTAATAATTTAAAATTCTTACTTCCTCTACCACATAGAATTTAAAATGCTCCATAACCAATGGAGATACTAGATAGTAATCCTTATTTGTACCCACCAACATTTGCATTTATAAATATAGATACTTGCTTGAGCAATGGAAATTCTAATTAGGATAACCAGATTTTGTATTTATTTTGCAAATTTAATATAATAATTTTAGAGATGGTTTTACCATAACATTTGAGGAGGGAATATAAGCATGAGCATTTTATAATGTGGATACTTGTGACAATGGAGATTCCTAGTTAGGATATTGAATTTTGTATTTATTTACATCTACTACAAATTGATGGAGACGCACTCCTATAGTGCAAAGTATAAATCAACTCTACTTTCGGTGCTTGGAAGCTGTCTCTTTGGCCCAATTGCTCGCTTTCAATCAATAAGAGTAGGTATATGTTGCCATCAACTTCTGCCACCCATGTTTCTGCTGTTGTAGGAAATCTTCCCATGTTTCACCATACCATAATATTATTGTGAACAACAAACAACAATCAAATAATTATAAAAAATAAAATCAATTGAATCAGCTACCAAAAAGTGACTCAATCGAACTAACCATACTGACAATACACATCCACAAGTATCCAAAGTGCAAAAACTAATTGAAATTACTCCCTGTAAAACCCGTTTATCCCTTTTATCAAAAACTATGTTAAAAAAACACTTGTAAATCTAAACAACAGGAACCCAACTAAAAATTCCAGGTCTGCCAGATCTTTGAGACTATTTTCCACGATAATGGCCAAACTCTTTCCAGGTCTAGAAGCTATTCCAAACTCTTTCGTTACAGCCCTGCAAAATGGGGAAAAAATGTGAGATATTAAGCATGCAACGTAAGCACAAATATATCATGCTATTATAAAGACAGTAAGCCAAAGGGACATAAATACCAAGCCCTTACGATGTTTAGAAATGGCAGACGATTAACTTTGCAGGAACCTTTACCATAGTAATTCTTATTTTAGTAAACCGTGCCTTCATCATGTTGGATAGACTCTGCTGAGAGATTTTAATTATATATTGTATTGTATATGTATTATTGTAGTTAGATATTATGTCACATTTTAGACAAGATTGATTAAACATTATGATTGTATTCTATATGTATTATTGTAGTTAAGATGTTATGTCATATTTTAGACAAGATTGATTGTACATTATGTTGGATAGATTTAACTAGTAAATATAATTAAAGCATGTGTAGATTTCATATGTTAAATTTTCATATAGGTAGATAGTATTAATAAATATAGTATATGTGTGAAGATTCAAAAAATTAAATTTGTACATAAGAATGAATGTTTTTTTGTATATCAAGCCCTTCTTTATAAACATGATATTTTGAAAACTCAATTTAAAGATCAAAATAATGGATATCATTCATGTAATTCTTGGGAGATTTATGATTAAGTGGGGTGAAGATTTGGTCTGCACCTCCTCTTTAGAGAACCATCATCATCAAATTCATTAACTAGTGGTAGTTTTCATTTTAATGAGTCAATAAGTGTGGTTAGACATTAGTGAAGCCCATCTGTTGTATTTGTTGATCTTGTGAGCACTCATTTTTACTTACAATCAATTAGAAAATACTAGCTAGTTCCAATTGTGTTATGGCATCAAGCAAATTCACCACCAACAATTCACCGCCAAAAAATTCACCGCCAACAAATTCACCACCAACAATTCATCACCATGAAAAATTCATCTCGTGGAAAATTCACCACCAACAATTCATCACCATGAAAAATTCATCTCGTGGAAAATTCACCACCAACAATTCATTACCGTGGATAATTCACTGCATTACTTGTAGGGTATAGCTAACAATACCAACTATTAGATTATATAGTTGTCATATGTATATTTGCAATAGTACAATAATATAGATGACTAATATTGTTGTATAATTGGTTTACTAGAATAAATAAAATATATTGAAAATAGTTTTCATTTTTATTATCATAAATCAAAATTTCTAATTGTATATGCGATGAATTATCCACGATGATCAATTGTTAGTGGTGAATTTTCCACAAGATAAATTTGTCATGGAGGTTAATTTTCCTAGAGCTTTGTGACACGTTATATGTGCTTGTGGGTGCTAGTGTTCACAACATGAGGTGAGATAGTTTATCCATAATAAAGTAGTCATCTTGAGCCTCAAAGCAATCACACCACACCAACAACATGATATAACAATTGTTTGTGGTTGTAAAGGCTTGACCTATAATGAACCAATCCTTCCTAGGTCTTAATCATTTCATAAGATGACAAAAAGAATAAAAGGTTATTTATGAGGGACATCCATTGGTGGGTGTATGACTCATTGATATATGGTTGAAGTTCTACATGATTGAACTTCAACAAAAGTTTTATTAGATGAGTTCCAAACCATGATTTAGTTTGAGATTTCCATAAGCTAATGTAGTCTTTTGCTCATAAACCCATCTTCTCCATTTGGCAATTGCTTGTTTCCAACACAACCAATATCTTCCTACATGTGTTTTATTAAAGTGGAAATATAGAATTAAATTATCAAGGTAATCAAACCTTTATCATATATCATACTATTGCATCTTTATAGAATATAATTACATACTTATAGAATATAATTACATATTTATGCAATATAATTTCAATTCTTATAGTTTAAATATTTCTTCTATATGGTAAAAACTCTTAAATGAACCTTTTATAATGTAACTTTATGAAAATGAATTTCATATCAAACAATATAAATTATTATAACTTTATCTTCACTTAAAAATAAACATGTTTCAAAACATATAATATTTATGTGTAATGTTGAAAATTATGAATTATTATTTTAGGATGAATGAAAGAGCTTCTAGTAAGTAGTATGTTAATGTTTTATGAATATTGCAATCTTGATATTTTATTTAATGGATTGTTACTAACTTAAAATCTAATGGTTTTGGTTATATAGAAGTTATCATTATGACAATGTTTTAAAAAATTTATATAAACATTTTGATGAGAATAGTATTTGAATTAAAATATTTTTGATAACAATTATGTGAGTGTCATAGATGTAATAATTGTTGAGGGTAATAATTTGAATAAATTGAGTATTTCTCAATGATGTTAAGTATATCATTATAGATTTTATACATACATGCACATAAATTAATTTATACATATACATACATAATCAGAATGAAAAAATATTTGTGATTTCACTTAAATGATATTATCTACATCTATTTTAAAGATCAAAAAATAATAATAAAATATAGATTTAATATTTTTAATTCCATGACTATCATCAAACTCTTGATGTGATCCTCTATTAGTGTTATATAAAATTAAAATATATATATTTTCTAGGTCTCAAAAGAAAAGCTATTATTTTAAGATTGTTTTTCCCTAGCCTCTAAAGATCATCACGATGATAGCTGACATTTGTTTATTAATACTTTTCTATTAATAGTCTAAAATCCTTTACACTATATCACATTGTCGATAAATTAGTTTATTTATGGATATTTTTGTTAATGTTTTGTATTGACTTAATATAATGGGACTTGGTTATTATAGATTTATCATGTTAGTT
>VDFB02144299.1:0-41595 GCA_007258455.2 Sequoia sempervirens
AAATTTGGATGTCTACATTTTGCCCCTCTTTGAGATGGTGTTACGAAGTAGCATCATTTTAAAGAATATTAAAATATAGAACCTAGAAGAAGATGGTTAGATTGGAAAAGATGCCCCAGTCATCCAAAGGAGTGACTAGGAAGGGAAAAAGAAAATGATGGAAATTAGGGATGAAGGATGCCCCCTTGAGAGGACATGCGGGTTCAAGAGAACACAGGTGGGCTCTCAAAATAGATGATGTGATGCAAGGGGAGATGAGGAAGATGATGCAAGGTGATGGGAAGAGGATGCAAGGTGATGGGAAGAGGGAAGGAGAAGCGATAGGAGATGGATGAAGCACAAATGGATTTCAAAAGGTGAAGTTGCCCCAGTCAAGGTACAAGCCAAAATGGGTTGATGATGGATGGAGTATTGTCAATGAGGGAATTAAAGATCCCAAAACAATACGAGGATAGGGAAGGGTACATCCCACTGAGTGGTATTGATGAGGGAAGGATACATCCCAAAACACCACTAAAGGGATGGGGAAAAGTACCTCACGATGATGATGAGAAGTGTTGTTGATGAGGGAAAGGTTGCATCTAAAGAACAACATAAGGGATAAGGGTATTAATGGATGATCAGGAGCTTGTAACAAGTAGGGATATGATGGGTGATTCGATTCGGTGGAATGGAGAGGTGGATAGGGAATAAGGATGAAGGATGAATGGATGGGGGGATACATGCAAGACGATAGAATGGAAAATGAGATGCAATTCTAAATGCAATTTATCATCTTTGGAGCACTAGTTTTTGCTATAGCATCAAACACAAGACACCAGGGTATGAAGAACCAAGGCGAATTAGTGTCTAATGCATAAAACAAACACAACAGACAACAAGGCTATCCCAACACCCCAAAGTCACAAAGACCTTGGTCGGACCCGGTATGGAGATAACCACAAACACAAAAGGATGCCCCAGCATAACACAAGACCTCGGGGATCTTGGTGGGTACTACGTGGGACAACCAAAGAAGACACAAATAGACATAAAAAGATCAAGATATGCCCTATATTTGACCAATCAAAACACATACAGTGAATTATGGCCGGTCTTGACAAAGTGATGATAGGGAGCTCAAATGATAAACAAAATCAAAAGCATGAATTGCAATCACTTTCAAATGTCATTTGCCATAGGATCAAGGGGATAGATGGGATTGATGAGGTCTGTTAGGAAGGATACATCCTATTGAGACCAAAGATGATGGATATTAAAAGATCGTTATGACGCGGGATGTTCAAAAATTGATTGGATTTCATGATACAAGTGGATCTCATTTGTGAAGAACTGGCTAGATAAGGGCATAGCTTGATGACACGACACAAGGGAGACAAGACATGGGACTGACAAAACCTAAAGACCTAGGGGCTAGAGGGCCGATCAAAGATCAGCCTTGCCTACGTAAAAGCGCAGAGCCCTCGTAGTTCGATGAAATGTGGATGACTGACCAAGATGGAGACATTGATGGATGGTAAAGATAGGATGGACAAAAGGAGAAAGACCAATGATAGACGATAGAGGACCAAAGTGGACAATGAAGATCGATGATGGAACCCCGGGGGTAGATCAAATGATCAACCTTGCCTACGTGAAAGCGCAGGGGCAACGTAGTTCGACAAAACCAAAGGAAAACAATGGATAAAGGATGATAAGATGATGATAGGATAAGTCGATAAAAAGATGGGACCGATATGACAAGATAGGATAGACCTATTGGATTGGATAGGATGATGATGATCACATAAAGCTCAGGGATGGGATAGTTATCCAAAGCAGTAAAATGACTTGGGGGGATGATGTGATAGATAGATGAGTGATAGGAGATTGGAAAGATGTGCAAGAGCAGCAGGGGTGATGTAAATGGCATTGGGTTGCATGGGGGGAGGCCTATAGCCAGATACCAATGACAAGGGATTGTGAGATGGGATGAGATGGGATGAGGATGAAGATGGAAGATTGGATAGAGATATAGGAATGGGGATGGGCGATGGGAGGGATTGTTTGGATGGATGGGAATATAAGGATTGGGAGATGAAAGGGATGCTAGAATAGAGGGATACGAAGATAAGGATGGGGAGATGGAAGGGATGCTATGATAGATGGATAGAGAGATGAAAGGATGTTATGATAGATGATTTCTCCAAGGACTATGTCACAAAGGAAGCAGATGCCCCCACTCTAGATATGTCATATATGATGAGGCATGAGGGACGTAAGATGAGTGGATGATAAGATAAAAGAGATAACTAGATGAGAATAGGATGGGTGACTAAGGAATATGGTAGAGCATGGATGAAGGGGATGTATACCAATAGGTGTCCAAAGCATGCATAGATAGGTGCCCCTATTTTGATCAAGATCACAAGAAGGATGGAGGGAATGGGAGATAAATGGGATATGATGGTAGGATGCAGAAGATAGGTGGGATGGGGGATTTATAGAGGAGACAGGATACTTGGGGAAGATGGAGTTGCATAGCTAGAAGCATAGCGGATGGAGGAGGATGCATATCGAGTTTAAGTGTAGATGGGGATTTCGCATGGCCTTTTGTTTACTTAAAGTTTCATCATGGAGGTACTCACATCCAAAGGCTTGTTTATAGGGTTTTCACCATTGGATGGTTATTTCTCTTTACTTTTTTTATTTCTTTGATTTTTTGATTTTTTTTGGATAGTAGGGGGATGAAAAATGGATAAGGATAGGGATGTGGATAAGGGAATTTAGAAGATACATGATATGGATATGGATGGATGACTCAAGTATCAAGTTCTATACGAGGTAGTAAGAGCCCATTTTCGAACCGACTGTTGGATGTTGGTACAACCTTATGAGGATAAATGGATTATGCAAGAGGATGAATTAGGGGGATTTGATGGGGGAGATATGTGGGATAATGGATGGGATGCTGGAAAGGGTATGGATAGAATGATGGGGTGGATATATGATGGGGAGATGTGTTCATGACCAACATTAGCACATGTGGTGGTGGATGTGAAAAGATGAGAGGATTACTGGATGGAGAATGTGTGGATAATGGAGGAGATGGGGTGGTGAACTTTGGAACATAAGGACCCAAAACAAACTTAGGAGATGAAAGGGGTGTATGACTAGCTTTTGGATTAGCAACTTTGGATGTTCTTACAGATTTTTCATTTGATGGCATTGCATCTTTTTTCTTTGGGATCCACATAGTTTTGATCTTTGCTTTGGTGGGTCTTTGCGGCCTATAGATTTGATTTGGATTTTGGATTTGGTTTTGCTTTGCTTTAACATGTATTTTGGAGGGGACATGAGAAGCCATGGATTCATGTGGATGCTTGGATTTATGCATTTTTTCTTTAACAACCAAAGTGCTTTTAGTGGCAATGGGATGGGTGTGAGGAGATGGATGATGTGGAGTGATGGAGGTAGGAGTATGGGGATTATGTGTAGATGGAGGATGTTTAGGTAAGTGCCTTTGTTGATCCTGACTATGGGGTATGTGAGAGGGATGTTTATGATGGATGAGATGGATAGGTGATGAACGGATGAAATGATGGATAGGACGAGATGGAGGAGGTGATTTTGGGATATAGGGGCCCAAAATAGACATAAGACCTGGCATGGTAGATGGAGGATTAGAGATGGTAGATGGAGGGATGTAAGGACCCAAAATGGATGGAGCAGATGAGGGAGGAAGATGGACAGTTGTTTTGAGGTGATACGATAGAGGAGGAGGGATGGCCACATATGATCTGGTGGGGCGATGGGAAGAGCCAATATTTCTTTTGGAAAAGGCTCGTTGAGGACATCTAGAGGTTGTACCAACATTTGTGGATTGCGAGTCGTGAGTAGTACATCCGAGACCTTGCGGATACAAGTGTTCTTTAGCTTGGATGGGCTCTATAATACCTTGCTCATGAAGGCCTAAACCTTTTCCCTGATAGTTCATTTTCTTGAGTATTCGATCTAGGATAGGATTTTTATTATTCTGGAAGAATGATGCGAGTCCATTATTAGGTGGAAGAGGAGAGTTGGTGTATATGCTTTGTTTTTCTTCTGCGAGGAGACCACCATGGAGGAATGTGAGAGGACCAAGGGGATATGCAAGCGGTGTGGGGAGAGCATTTTTAGGTGATGATGAGGGATCATGAGAAGGAGATGATGGGATAGCAACATTAGGAGAGGGAGTAGGGGCCATGATAGGATTTGGATTTGTGGTAGTAGGCTCATGCGATGGAGATGGAGATGGAGCAGTGGAAGCTTGAATGACAAGGGGATCATGGGATAGAATGGATGGGGGACTGTGATCTTGAGGTGGACTAGATGGGATGGTAGGATCTTGATCTAGAAGAGGATATATTGCTTGTACTTTGGATTGGAACTTCGTGGCGCGGCTAGTAATAAGAGAACGTAAAGTAATAAGACATGATAGAGACCAAGTGGGGAAGATGGAGGGGATGGAAATTCATGAGGTTCATTGGAATGGGTTTTGGTGTTGATACTAGGAGTGGGAGGAGTGGATTGGATTTGGGTGGATCTAGGAGTAGAGGGAGTGGATTGGGATTGGTTGTCTTCGATGGATTGGGTGGATCTAGGGGTAGAGGGAGTGGATTGGACTTTGGTGTCTTCGATGGGTTTAGTGGCTCTCATAGTAGGAGATGTGGGTTCAATGGATTTAGTGGGTTTAATGGTTTCAATGGTTTGATTAGTGCTAGGGGTGGTAACAACAATGATAGGTGTGGTATGGAGAATGGTCTCATCACTAGTGACCATGGATGATGGATCTAGATGGCATGCTTCCATGACTTCAAGATGTGGAGTTGGGGATGGCTTCTTTGTAATGAGTCCTTGGAGAACTTCTGAAATGAAAGACTTGCATATGGTTGGCTTGGCTGGGGTGGTAGAAATGGATGAGGGATTATGGATTTGTGGACTAGGGTTAGATGGAGGAATGGAATCGAATGTAGGACTATGAGTAGATGGGGGATTAGGATTGTATGGAGGACTAGGAATATATGGAGGACTAGGATTGGATGGAGGGTTAAGGTAAGGATATTGGAGTGGTGAATTAATATAGGGGGACATGGATTGTGGATTAGGACAAGAGTATATAGGTGGTGTAGTGGGACAAGAGGATGTGGGGGATGGATTATAATAAAGGTATTGGGATGGTGGATTATAATTAGGATATGTGGGTGTAAGATTAGTATGGGAAGATTGGGAAAGATGATTAGGATAGGGGGTCATGTATAGGGAATTGTAATAGGAATATTGTGATGGAAGATGAGGATAAGAGGATGTAGATGGGGAAGGGGAAGGTACCGGATATCCCTTGTCAAAGGTAGCATAAGGAGCATGATTGGGCATGGATGAAGACATAATGGGATAACTGGAAGGGGTGATTGGATTGTGGAAAGTGGGTGGAGAGATCTTACTAGTGATGATAGCATCAAGGGGATCTATGTCATATTCTTCTTGATTGACAAGACTTTTGTTATCGTCGTCCACGTAATTAAGGTTTCCCTTGACTACTATTGATGGAGGATGAGGATTCATGATGGTGAAAGGATAAAGAGGATGGATAAAATATTTTGGATGGGAATGGATTAAAGCTCAAATCAGGATTTTGGTCAAGCTCAGATTAGAACAAAAGCTCAGATTAGGATGATTGGATGGGATTGCTTTTGATGGGATTCAATAGACGGATGATTGGATCGGGTAGATGATTTGATGAATTTGATTAAAGTACTAGATCAATTTGATGGGATAGGATCAAATGATTAGATGATGTTGATTAGATAATTGTGATTGGATAAACTTGATCGGATTGGTGTGCTTGGATTGATTAGATGATCAGAGGAATGGATTGGTTTGATTAGATAGGAAGAAACAAAAGGTACCACTAGATAGAGCTTGAAAAATTGAGCAATTTTGGTTTTTAAATGAAGTTGATTTGATGTACGGTTTGTAAATGGCAGCCCTGGGAAGTTAGGGGCGTGTCCACCCTGCGATGCGGGGCGTGGCCACCCTGGGATGGTCAAATTTTTGATAGAAGGAAATAGAAGGTACCACTGGGTAGAGATTGAAAAACTAAGCAACTTTGGTTTTTGAACGAAGTTGATTTGATGTACGGTTTGTAAATGACAGCCCCGGGAACTTAGGGGCGTGTCCACGCTACAATGCGGGGCGTGGCCGCCCTGGGATGGTCAAATTTTTTATAAGAGGAAATGGAAAGTACCACTGGATAGAGCTCAAAAAATTAAGCAACTGTTTTGAGCGAAGTTGGTCGGCCGTCTGGTTTGTAATGGCAAATAGGGAGGTTAGAGGCGTGTATACTGGGATGAGGTCAAATTCTTGATAAAATGGAAGGAATTTTCGGATGAGCTCAAAAATTAAAGCAACTTTGGTTTTGAGCAGTTGATTCGACATCTGATTTTGTAAATGTGACCAGGAAGTTAGGCGTAGTCCAGCATTCTGATGAAATCGATAGACAACTTTACTTCGGCAATTCGGGGGCATTTCACGGCAAAATCGGGCATTTTCAACAAAGGTGGAAGCGTTTACGATATTAAAATCGGCGTTTTCAGCAAAATGGGGGCATTTTTAGCAAAATCCGGGGGCATTTTACGCCTTTAGCGACCAAAACATGAAGCGTTTTGACCAAAATCGAGAAGCGTTCCACAGCAAAATTAAGGTGTTTCCGAGCCAAAATGCGAGGGCATTTTCAGCAAAATGCAGGCGTTTACAGCAAATCGGGGAGCATTTTTCAGCAAAATCGAGCGTTTTTCAACAAAGTGAGGCGTTCACGACAAAATCAAGAAGTTTATAGCAAAATCGAGAACACCAAATAAAAATCAGGCGATTCTGACAAAATCGGGGGAATTTTAGCAAAATTAAGTTTCGACAAAATTAGGGCATAGGCAACTGCGATGCGTCGAGGCTTCTACGCGTTTATGATGCATCGAGGAAATACAGCATTTAACGAGAGGCTACAGCGTTCTGCTGAGGACAAAGCTTAGTTTGATGTGAGCTATGGCAAGGACACAAAATGATAAAACAAGTCCAAAGTATCAAAAATTTGACAGATTTTTCACAAGATAACACCTCAAGCAAGCACAATCCTATGATTAATATTACGGGTATGACAAGGCAAAGTCTTAATCTAGGATGCACAAGGCTTCTAGGGAGTCCTCAATATACTCTGGAGTGCATTGAAACTGTAGTGAACACTTGATCCGTCCTGGCGTGAGTGGGAACCCCGGTGAGATCTTGAAAGGCTCCGGACCAACTCTTCACGTCTATCTAGGTATCACCTAACCCGGCCTTCTGCTAGTCTGACATATTTGGTTGGGTACAACATTATCCCTTTATATACCCGTGGGGTACATTAAGTTTGGAATCGTCCTTGGGGTGAAATTAAGAAATCCCCAAACAGGTCCCACTAAAAAGAAGACACTAACTGTTTCCAACTACTCCCCAGGCTCACACGAAGTGCAAGGGGAAAGTGAAAACAAATCAATGCCCCCTTGGGTAACACAAAAATAAGCAACCACAGCAAACAGTGCGGTTTAATCCCCCTAGTTAAACTATGTTTGAAAACAACAAAGATAATTTTTGAAAGTCTGATTATGTAGATGACCCTGCAAACAAATGTTAGTTGTCCTCTTTTTCGTCTTTGGTCAAATTTCATCACAATATGCTGTAAAACGTTAGTGAAAAATAGCAATATCCTTGCCACCACAATGTTAGAGAGCTATCACGTGAAAACTGCAAAAAATTAGAGCCAAAACGAAGCCAAAACGCCTATTTTACCTTCCAAACTATGTTGTTTCGGGGCGCTACCGCGCTTCTGTGAAGGGCGCTGCCGCAGTTCTGTGAAGGGCGTTGCTGCACTTTTGTGAAGGGCGCTGCCGCAGTTCTGTGAAGGGCGCTACCGTCTTTCTGCAGTAATCTTTGTTAGACTTTTAAGAAAAAAGGGAAGTTGTGCCCCTCCCACTACAAAAAAAGTGTTAGCAAAGCCCTCTAAATATGTCCCTAATCACATCAAACATGTTAGAAGGAATAAAACTTTCATATGTGGGGCACTACCGCCTTTTTATAGTGGCCAAGAGGGCGCTGCCGACATTCTGCGGTAAAATTTGTTAGATTTTAAAGAAAAAAAGAAAGTTATGCCCCTCCCACTGCAAAAAAAGTGTTAGTAAAGCCCTCTAAATATGTCCCTAATCATAGCAAACATGTTAGAAGGAATAAAACTTTCATATGTGGGGCGCTACCACCTTTTTATAGTGGCCAAGAGAGCGCTACCGACATTCTGCGGTAAAATTTATCAGATTTTAAAGAAAAAAGGAAAGTTATGCCCCTCCCACTGCAAAAGAAGTGTTAGCAAAGCCCTCTAAATATGTCTCTAATCACAACAAACATGTTAGAAGGAATAGAACTTTCATATGTGGGGCGCTACCGCCTTTTTATAGTGGCCAAGAGGGCGCTGCCAACATTCTGCGGTAAAATTTGTCAGATTTTTTTTAAAAAAAAAGAAAGTTATGCCCCTCCCACTACAAAAAAAGTGTTAGCAAAGCCCTCTAAATATGTCCCTAATCACAACAAACATGTTAGAAGGAATAGAACTTTCATATGTAGGGTGCTACCACCTTTTTATAGTGGCCAAGAGGGCGCTGCCGACATTCTGCGGTAAAATGGGGGCATTGCTGCCTTTCTGCGGTAAAGCAGAGGGCGCTGCCGCCTTTCTGTGAGTTTTTCCTACATAATACTTAGCAAAGATGAATGTTAAATGCAAGAACCCATTTGTAGGTCCCACTGGGCGTGCCAGAAATGTGATACCTTGGAATTCCTACTGCTCTAAATGTGCAAAACAACTAAGAAACATGAATAACAAAATACCAAGGACACCTCAAGATTAGCCAAAAGAGTAGTTCAACGAAAAGGAATGCAAATAAGATAAAACACAAACACTTTTACCTCCCTTGTTGTTGATACCTCTTTGATTGGCCCTTGCTTAGATTGGTTGTGTGCTCCTTAGATGATTGTTTGAATGTCTAAATGCAAGATTCAATATGCAAGATGATGAATAAAGATGGCTAAATGATTGAAAAAGCTTAAGGATTCAAATGGACAGCATGTAGTTATCAAAATGCAAAGTGTTGAGAATGCAAATTGGCAGCATAATGGTGTAAGATGGCTAAGTGTTCTAAAAATGCCCTTGAGGAGGGGGTATTTATAGGATATTTTGAATTCTCTAGAGAATTCAAGGGTCAAGATTGATCCAACAAGGTCAAGATGAAGGGCTATGGTGGGTTGAGAACCCACAAGCCCTCACATCTTGACATGTGGAGGGTGAAGTGGACAAGAGGATATGAGGTGGAGATGAGTTGTCAAAAAAGGTACATGAGGTGGAAAAGGACATGCACCTTGGGGGATGAGAGGATTTCCACAAAAAGGGATTTCTTGTCCCCAAGTGGGAGTGAAAGGGACATTTGAGGAATTTTAGAATTCCTCAAAAATCTACATGGGAAAAGGAAAGGTGGTTGGGAGGATAAATGTGAATTAAAAATTCACATTCCTAGGATGATCTAGAGGGTAAAAGGTGGGCTCCAAAAAGGTGGGACTTGGTCACATGTGGAGATTGTGACAAGTCCAAGGTTCTAGAAGCCTTAGAAGAATGGAATGTGAATTAAAAATTCACACATAAGGAGGAAATAGGAAAATAAAAAATTAAAATTCCTTGGAGAATGATTAGGCAATTAATCAAATTAGAAGATAAATGAGGGATTAGAAGCCAACTTGCAAAAGTTGGAGGATGCATATCTAATCAAAGATTAGGCATGTGCACATCCTAATGAAAAAGTGGAAATGGATTAGGATTAGATGAAAATGACATGTGAGGAATTAAAGAGGATTAAGGAGGGTAAGGTATTTAATTATTAATTAAATACCTTAGGGATTTAGCAGAATTAAAGATATTAATTAAATAATAGTAATATTACTTAATTAACCGGATAAGAGGATGTTTAGACGAAAAGTGATAAATTTGGATAAATTAAGTGTCCAAATTTGGATGTCTACAGATGTATTATGTGATGTTTATTATGCCCGCATCATGGTTATGGGATGTATCATTGTTTATGGTTATTCTAAAGGAAGTGGTTATGTTGTAATTGTTATCTTTATTTTCGTTTAGTTGTTGTGATGTAACCTCGTGTGCCCCAGAGAACCAAGTGTGTTAATGCTATGTAATATGTTATGTGGTTATGGTTTAACGTTATTACATGTTTACTTTTATCATTTTTTAAAAAAAAATTATTTGCATTGTGTGTGTGTTCTCTGGGGTTTGAACGACGGGCATTACAACTTGGTATCAGAGCCAGGTTGCAAACGCTAGGGTCTTTGGGTTAGTGTAGTCCATTAGGTTACCGTATGTGCAACTCTTGAGCTCATTTTGTACTTTATCTTGTTACGCAGAACTATGCCTCGAGGTAGAGGACGTGGCCATGCAAGAGGCCATGGTGCCGGTCGTAGAGAAAACCGGCGAAGCCCCTCAGTTCCTAGTTCCCATGGTTCCGAGCATGAGGAACAACAGAGTCTTCACAGCATTCCATCAGGTGGCCAGAATCTAGCACAGCTTGGTCTAGACGGTCAGTTATAGCATATACTTGGAGAGATTCTTGACCGATTGGGACCCAGGCTAGATGAGGTACACCAGGTGGAGAGGGAGAGAGAGAGGTCTTTGAGGCGTAGGGATACAGATGTGGTTCAGGATACAGTCATAGCAGGCCATATGAGAGATCTGATGAGGGCACACCCTCCTACTTTTGATGGTTCTGGAGGAGGTCTTGAGGCTGAGACCTGGTTAATTGACTTAGACCGTTGTTTCGCCATGCACCCCTATGGTAGCAATACCAAGGCACGGTGCAAAGTTATGCACTTGCGAGGCTTCGCGTCTACTTGGTGGCTCCTTGAGGAACAGAAGTTGCATCTTGATCTTAGTATGGTTACTTGGGATTTGTTCCTAGACAGGTTCAGAGCTTGTTTCCTCTCAGATCACTGGAGGCAATGCAGGGCTGACGAGTTTCATGATCTCAAGCAGATGTCTATGTCAGTGGAGCAGTATGAGAGGCGCTTCTATGAGTTGAAGCAGTATGTAGGGATTAGCCACGATGAGGGCATGTTAGTGCAGCATTTTGTTCGGGGCTTAAATGCCCGCATCAGTGGTGGCGTATGAGTCTTCGAGCCGAAGACGATGGAAATGGCAGTTGAGAAGGCTCACTTAGTGGAGGAGAATTTGGCCATGGCTTTGGGCGGTCACATCGGAGTACAGATTGGTAGCACGCCCACTCCTGGTTATGTTACTCATGGAGGGCAGTCTCAGGGAGCAGGATCTTCCAGGAATAGGTACCCACCCTCGAAAGGGGGTCATCAACAGCAATAGCCTCAGCAGCAGCAGTCGAGACAGAAGAACATTCGATCTTAGCAAGGTGGCAATTCTCAGTTTCACAATGATAGGAATAGGAACCAGATTCGTCAGGAATGATTTGCACAGCCTGCACCTAGTTTCCAGTCAGCACCAAGTCGTGGGAGTTTTCAGTAGTCAAATGCTCCATCAGGGGGCAGAGGTTTTGGCAGAGGCACTGGGTGTTTCTCTTATGGCCAGCAGGGGCATATTGCTAGGATGTGTCCTCAGAAGAACACTTCCGGATTTAATCAGAGGCCAGTAGCATCGGAGCCGACAGTAGGCGATGCAGGGAGATCTCATCGTGTTTTTGCTTTAGTGGATAATCGTCAGGCAGTTCATCAGAACACTATGGTTGAGGCATCAAGTGTGTTGAATAATTCTAGCATTTCTATACTTTTTGATTCTAGTGCATCTGATTCCTTTATATCACCTTTAGTAGTTGAGCGATGTGGTTTGGTGGCAATTAGCCAAGGCGTAAAATGGCACGTCGAATTAGCCTCAGGGTCAAGGGTTGTGGTAGAGAAGCTTGTGCAGGATTGTAATTTGTGTATAGGTGAAATGTCAACTAAGGTGGACCTCAGAATCTTGCCACTTGGATCTTATGATGTTGTTTTGGGCATGGACTGGTTGAGTGCACATCGTGCTATGATTGACTGCCAATGTAAAGCGGTGCGGTGCATTGATGACTCTGGTAAGGAGGTGGAGATCTTGGGTATTTAGAGACCCATCTCATTACGTATGATCTCTACCATGCAGATCAAAAGGCACTTCCGACAGGGTTGTCAGCTCTTTGCAGTATCTGTGAGTGACTTGGAATCTGAGGATAGTCAGGGGTTGTCATTGGATGATTACCCCCTTCTTAAGGACTTTTCTGATGTGTTTCCAGAGGAGATTCCTGGTATGCCTCCAAAGCGAGATGTGGATTTCTGGATTGATCTGGTACCTGGAGCCGAGCCAATATCTCGAGCTCCATATCGGATGACAATGTAGGAACTTCAGGAACTTTGTCTTCAGTTGGAAGAATTTTTGGCCAAGGGCTTCATCCACCCAAGTGTTTCTCCTTGGGGAGCACCTGTGATATTTGTGAAGAAGAAGGATGGTTCTCTTTGCTTGTGTATTGACTACAGGTAATTGAATAAGGTAATAGTGAAGAACCGATATCCATTACCCAGAATTGATGATCTCTTTGATCAGATAAAAGGGGCAAAGGTGTTCTCTAAGATTGATCTCAAATCAGGATACCATCAGTTGAGGATTGCAGATGCAGATATTCACAAAACCACATTTCGAACTCGATACAGTCATTACGAGTTCACTATGATGCCGTTCGGGTTAACGAATGCACCTTCAGACTTTATGAGTCTAATGAATGGAGTATTCCGTACATACTTGGATAAATTTGTTCTAGTGTTTCTGGATGACATTCTAATCTATTCTAGGTCAATGGAGGAACATGAGGAACATCTAAAATTGGTGTTGCAGTGCTTAAGGGATAATCAGTTGTTTGCCAATCTCAAAAAGTGTGACTTTTACAAGACTGAAGTTCAGTATTTGGGCCATGTGATTTCTGGTGAGGGAATTTCAGTTGATCCTGCAAAGATTCAGGCCATTGTGGATTGGCCTACACCCACAAATGTCTCAGAGATTCACACCTTCATGGGACTTGCAGGATATTATAGGCGGTTTGTTCAGGGGTTTTCTAGGTTGGCTCATCCTATCACCTCTTTGCAGAGGAAGGGAAAGAAGTTTCTTTGGTCCGAACAATGTCAGTTGGCTTTCCAGACTCTGAAAGATAAGTTGACTAGTGCTCCAATCTTAGCAGTTCCTGATCCGGCAGGGGATTTCGTTGTTTGTACAAATGCTTCTTTGGAAGGTTTAGGGGCTGTGTTGATGCAGGAAGGTCGAGTGATTGCTTATGAATCATGGAAACTAAAGGACCATGAACTTAACTACCCCACTCATGATTTGGAGTTGGCCGTAGTTGTGCATGCCTTGGTGAGGTGGAGACACTTCCTCCTTGGGCATCGGTTCGAGTTGCATACAGATCACCGTAGTCTGCAGTACATCTTCACGCAGCCAAACTTGAATGCAAGACAGAGGAGGTGGATGGAATTTTTGTGTGAGTATGACTTTGAGGTGAAATATATTCAAGGCAAGGAGAATTTTGTAGCAGATGCATTGAGCAGATGCAGGAATGAGTTATCCGCTATGACTCTTGAGGTTGATTTGAAGAGTTAGATTGTTGCAGCTCTTTCTTCTGATGATTGGTATCAGGTAGTGAAGGCAGAGATTGAGTCGGGTAGAGCTTTGGAAGGTAAATTTGAAGGGTACTCTTTGGATTCGGATGGTGTTTTGCACTATGCAGGCCATATGTATGTACCTCCTACAGAGGGTCTTCATACCCTTATCTTGACAGAAGCTCATAGGGCTCCTTATTCAGCACATCCAGGAGTTAAGAAAATGTACGCTGATCTTCATTCACTATATTTTTGGGCAGGATTGAAGCGTGACATTGCTGATTTTGTGGTGAGGTGCCTTGAATGTCAGAGAGTTAAGGTTGAGCATCATCATCCGATAGGCTTGTTGCAGCCCCATCTTGTTCCAGAGTGGAAGTGGGACATCATTTCTATGGATTTTATAGTTGGGTTGCCTATGTCTTCCAGGTGACACGACGCTATCATGGTCACTGTTGACAAGCTGACCAAGGTAGCCCACTTTTCCCCTATCCGATCTTCATATACTGCTTCAGTGGTGGCTAGGGTGTTTATGGAGGATATTGTTAGATTACATGGGATACCGTGCAGGATTATTTCTAACAGAGATCCGGTATTCACTTCTGCATTATAGACATCCCTTCAGCGGTCCTTAGGGACTAAGTTGAATTTTAGTTCTGCCTACCATCCTGAGACAGATGGTCAGACTGAGAGAGTTAATCAGGTGCTTGAGGATATGCTTCATATGTACGTCATGGACCAACATTCTCGTTGGGAAGACTACCTGCATTTGGTTGAGTTTTCCTACAATAATGGCTATCATAGTTCGATTGCCATGGCTCCATTTCAGGCTTTGTATGGTCGTCCTTGTCGTACCCCTTTGAGTTGGGATCAATTAGAGGACAGGGTTCTTCTTGGGTCTGAGATGCTTCGTGACATGGAGCAACAGGTAGCTCGCATCCGAGAGCATCTGGTAGTAGCTCAAGACAGGCAGAAGAAATTTGCTGATGCTCACAGAGTAGATCGGCAGTTTGCGGTTGGAGATCGAGTGTTTCTTTGAGTTCGTCCTCGGAAGAGCCCTATTCGTTATGGAAAGGGTTCTAAGCTTGCACCCCATTTCGTGGGTCCATTCGAGGTGTTAAAGCGTATTGGTCCTATTGCCTATCGCTTGGCATTGCCACCTAGTCTGTCGCGGATTCACGATGTTTTTCATGTATTAGTTCTTAGGCCTTACTTTCTGGATGTTACTCATGTTCTTGATTGGAATGCTCTACAGGTCGAGGACGGGCAGCTAGCTCTAGAGCCCGTGGCCGTGGTGCAACACAGGAGGCTCGTTCTCAAAGGCAGGGATATTGAGCAGGTGAGGGTCCAATGGGATCCCAATGATGAGGCGTCAGCAACTTGGGAGGATGCTTCCCGTATGAGAGAATCCTACCCTTACTTGTTTTCTGGCTTACAGGAGTAAGCCGGATTTAAGGGGGGGAGGATGTAATAACCCTCCTAGGTGCTGGTTGGACTCAGTAGTGTTATGTTTTGTTTTGATACTCTGATACTATGATGATACTGTTATTGGTTGATTTGGCTAGTTAGATGTTTGATGATGTTGTTATTTCATTATGGACATGATTATTTTATATGACATTATGGTTGGTTATATCAGTTGATTTTCTAAATTAAGATATGATGCAGTGATTTAATTTAATATGTTATGAGATGATTTTTAGTTAGAAATATTAATTGATTGGTTATATTATAATTGTTAGAATAGGTGTGATGAAGGACAATATGGCATCACTCGTTCGCGAGTGCCCTGTTATGTTGCGATTCCTTCTCACAATGTAGTACTTTAATTTAATGTTTCGATTATATATATATGTATGTACATGTGCACAACTTCATTTGTATGCAGGATTTGCAGGTACAAGTCTCGATTCCACCTGCTTCGGCAGGACAGGGCGAGCACCAATAGCCCAACGGTTAAAGGTTGAAACAAAGGTGATGATGAAGTCCTCCCGTTCCATGATGTCAGGTCGTCTCGTTGATTGGTATTGTTCATTTTTGTAATGGTCGTCATTGTGGTTTGTGTTTTGTATTTTGTCGTCTCTTGATTAATGTTGGTACTTTATTGTTGCGGTGTATTCGATTTTAATGATGGAAGTAATTGGTTGTTTTAATGTTAGATTTAAATTCCTTTTAAATATTTAGATGATTCTAATTATTTGTGAAAGTCATATATTTCAATTAAATAATAATTAAATATTAAATGTGTCTTAATTATTTTAATCAATTATCTGGTGGAGGATAATTATTAGAATAATTTATTTAAATTAAATAAGTAATGTGATGTGCATGTAAAGTTGCAAAAATAGAAATTAAAATAATAAAACAAATAAAAGAATGAAAAGATTGTGTGAGCCTATAAGAATACAGATCTGGGTAAAAAGCTGGCTTTTAAAGAATTGTTTTCTTTTATTTTTGATTTTGAGAGTTTTGTGGGAGATGGACAATATATTTTTATTTAATTAAGAATTTTGGGGAGTTTTACACACACACAGAGGATTATTGCTACAGAAGTTGAACAAGACATTGGCTTTTGGTATTCTGAATTTTTTTTAAAGGATATTGGATTCTTTTGCATTTTTGGAAGGAGAGATTTTGAAAGGGATTGGAAATATGTTACTGGGTTGCTTTGGGGAAGTTTTCTGAACAGAGGATCGATACGAGTTCAAGCACGAGATACTAAAGAGGAGATTTGGAGGCACGATCAAGGAACTCTTCGAGGTCATCAAAATCAAGCAGGCATCTTCAGACTTTTGAATAAGCACTGGACATCAGGTTCCACTTATATTTTCCTTCTAGTATTTCCTCCTTCATCTTTTGCTTCAGAGAAAACAAAACAAAATTTAGTAAATATGATTTATGTGAAGAAAGGAAAAGAAACTGTTGTTTGAATTGAAAATTAGTGAAAGATATTAGACTAAAAATAAATAAAAATATAGTTATTGTACTGTACCAGTTTTGTCAGAACTGAAACCCTTACCTTCTGAAACATTCAACCGAACAAAATAGAGTTTTAAGAAAAATGATTTCTTTGTTGAAGATGATAGATTTGGGGGTTTTGGATATATATGTTTTTAAATATGGCTAGATCTATTCATTGCTCTGTGTTTATCTGTTATTTTGTTAATTATAATTACCCTCTGTACTTTTGCTCAGCATATTGAAAAAAATAAATATATTCATACATATACATATATATATATATTTTGATTTATATTGTTTTAAATATATAATGTAATTGTGCGTCGGCCGTACGCCAGCAAGGATTAGACTTTATAAATTTGGATTTCTGAAAGAAAATGTTTTTCTCTGTGTTCTGTACGAAATTTTATTCACTTTATTTTTAAACTGTGTTTATTTTTTTTTAACAGAAAAGTTATCATATAAAAAAACAATAAAATAAAATTTAAAGTTTCTTTTATGAAATCGAATTTTGTTTTAATTTAAAGTTTGTTTTGGGGTTGGGAGGGCACGGCAGGCCGTACCCACCCGTCCCCCTGTGGCGGACTGCCACAGCAGTCCGTAAGGACTACTGCGTACAGCGGCTCGTGGGGACTGCGCGGCAGTCCCCATTTGGCCGCTATACAGCCGCGGCCGGGGACTATGTTTTAAATTTTATTTTTTATTTTTTATTTTTATTAATTTATTTTATATGTTTTTTTTATTATTATATATATATAATATATATATAATTATATATATATAATATATATATAATTATATATATATTTATATATTTATATATTTTATTTTATTTTAAAAAGAAAATATAATTATTATGCATTTAAAAAAAATGAAATTATAATCCTTCTTATTTAATGTTATTTATTTTAAAATGGGAGTATGATTATGTAGTTCTAATGTTAATTAATTGCAGTTTAAGAATGTAATTTTATATTTAATTTAAATGTTCAATTTTGTTTATAATTAAGTAACTTTTTTTATATATTTTAAAATGGGCATTGTTTAATTTATTGTTTTGATTAAACAAATATGATAGACAAGATTTAGCCTGTAGTTGTGATTGTAGGCCTTATTGAGACGACTGTTTTGAGTTATTTAATTGGGAATGGAAATAAACTTACTGGTGCAACTTTGCAAAATGTGATGTGAGTTTCCTGTTATGTTATATTTTTCTTTATCACTTTGTGTTGCCTATGTGGGAACCCTATTGTCTTGTAACCCTAGTCCAGAGGCATGTTTAGTTGGAAATGGCTTCATCTTATTTATACCTTTGGTTTTGAAGTTTAATGATTTATGCTTGGAAGGGTTGAAGGTGTTTCTGTGATAGTTTGTTATGGGTTGTCGTGAGAGGAATATTACCTCGCGTGTTTGGATTTGAGTATTATGTTTTATATGATTTAGTTCAACCCTTGCCAATTTGAGATATGTTAGGGATCATAGGGAGAGTGGCTCTTCGTGGGCACCGGCGCCTCAGGATGAGGAAGGGCTCGGGATAACCCACGAAAGAGTAGTTAAACAAGTGATAACCTAAACAATAGAATTAGGGGGTTGGGTAGTTTAAAAACATAAGATAATAAAATATTGGATTCCTCAGCTATGCATTAGGGCTACCATAGACTAGTGATAGACTGAGAAGGCCGTGGTTAGAAAAACCATAATCTCATCTTCATGAGAGATTATTGGTTCCGCATTAGCTACCCTATGGTGCTGGCGCCTCAGTTAGGAGGAAGGGCCAGGAGATCCATAGATGGGTGCCGGCGTCTCAGTTGGAGGAAGGGCCAGGAGAATCCCATGAGAGCTATGCGATGACACTCTCCACTTGACACCCTTGTACTTTGCTGTAGTTGCCTCTGGATATTGTATCTTTATGTTGTTTTTAGATTCTTGTGAAATTGGTTTATCATTGCTATTTAGCTACTTGTTAAATTGATGATACTGTGTTTAATTGTGATGAGTTTTACAGTTTTCAACTTGTTATGTGATTTGTGAACGTTAATGGTTGTTCATTGTATGCTTTGAGTTGTACTTGTTTTTGTATTATATTGTGGTTGAGTCGGTTTGACATTCATGGTCGGGTTCACTTCCTCGTCACCTCTGAGCATGGGGGGTGAGTTACTTGTAATTCACATGGTTGGGTGGAACGTGCTCTGCACCCGTTGGGTTCCCCATCAACTTCTTGTCGTCATTAGCTTTCTGCAGTGGAATTGTACCTATAATCACTTGTACTTCATATTTCTTTATTCTTGTATCAATCCCCATGTTGGGAAATTGAATGTAATTCAATTATCAAGAGATTGTAATGTAACATTAAAACGATGATGTAATAGTTAGGATTATTTGTATCTTTGTTAAGAGATTTTCTATGGATGTATTATGTGATGTTTATTATGCTCGCATCATGGTTATGGGATGTATCATTGTTTATGGTTATTCTAAAGGAAGTGGTTATGTTGTAATTGTTATCTTTATTTTCATTTAGTTGTTGTGATGTAACCTCGCGTGCCCCAGAGAACCAAGTGTGTTAATGCTATGTAATATGTTATGTGGTTATGGTTTAATGTTATTACATGTTTACTTTTATCATTTAAAAAAAAATATATATTTGCATTGTGTGTGTGTTCTCTGGGGTTTGCATGACGGGCGTTACACCTTTGACCATTTCTTTCTTCATGCTAGAGTGTAATGTGAAGAATAATATCTAGCTCAAAATATTTTCAAAATTTAGAAGTACTTGTAAAATCTTCAAAAAATTATACTAAATTGTTTAATACATTGCAATTTATTATTCTATACATATTTCCCTCTTATGTTTTATATTAGCTAGTAGGTCATTGAAGGTGTCAGAGTGATTCTAATAGAAAAAGAACTATTATAAATATCTTATGGTGAGAGATTACTTACACCTTCATAGTTTATATATTCAATTAAATAAATACATAAATAAACACAAATTCATCCAGATAAATAAATTAAGATTCATCATATATAAAACTAAACACATTATTTGCATCCAAATAAACAATTAATTAAAATACTTTAAATATATTATAGTAAACCTTTTATTTAATTGAAATTGTTTCAACTAGATTAGTCTTAAAATTTGATATTTGATTCAAAAAATATTAATAGTATATAGAAAACTGGTATATATTTTAAAATTTTATATTAATTATTATTATATTTTTAAAAACTCTTAATTACTAATTAAAAATATTTATTAAAAATTTTGAAAATAAATTTAATGATATTTTACATATTAAAATTTTAAAATATAATTAAATAATTTTAAAAAATGAAGCAAAAGTAAAATTCATCTACTTCTTCATTATTATATTTTTATGTTTAAACTAAAAATATGAATTATTTGAACAATAATTTTTAAAAAATTAATGATTTTTTTTTATTATAAGTATAAATAAAAAATCAAAATAATATCATCTCTCATCACAAAATTAATTTAACATATTAGATGTTAATTTAATATAATATATAACCTAATATAATATATATTAAAAATAATCTAATAATATAATGTATTAAAATATATTATATTATTAAAAATTAATATATTACATTATTAAAAATTAAAATATAATATTATTTTATTTTATTTTATTTTGGGTAAGTTCCACCTAAGGGGGTGGATCCCTTTATTGAATTCAAAAACACAGTTACATCAGAGGTGGCATGAATGCCCACCCTTTCTGCTATTTCTTACAATCTCTGAACATCCTCCTCTGAAATTGATCCAGAATTCACCCAGGAGAAACAAAGACAAAGTAATGAATTTCCTATCCACCACTCCTATTTTGAACAACTTCTCAAACTCTCACAACCTTAGCTTCTTGTCCATCGATTCAATATCCTCCTTCAATTCTTTCCTCAGAATTCCCCACACCCTCCAAAAGCACTAGCCCCCCACCCAAAGAAGGTACCAATGTACTAGGTTTAGTTGTTTTTGAAAGGGGCTAATTTGCTACCCAATGCCAAGCTAGCCTCCCCTTTAACGTGAATCTCCCCTTGCCCAAACCCCAACTGGATCCCTTTGTGGCCTCGCCTATCCAACGATTGCATTAAAGCCACGTCCATTCAAGGGGGTTGTCAGTCCTTTTGAACCTCTACTAGCAATTCATTCAAAAAATTCCCTTGGTCATGGAGAATTTTTGATTCTTCTAAAGACACACCCATATTAGCTAGCTTATCTGCCGCTACATTAGCTTCACAAAAAACATGAGTGATTGAGAACACAACTAGGCCCGATAATCTCTTTCTGATCAAGTTCATCCATGATTTCAATTTCCAATTTTGCACCTCATTTCTACTTATTGCGTTTATGCAAAACAAGGAGTCGCCCTCAATTTCAACACTGTAAAAGCCTTTTTTTTGGCACGGCCTGACCCCCATTGCCAAGGCTTCCAACTCTACCTCATTGTTCATGGCTAGCCCAATCTTCCTTGTTGTAGCACCAAGACAAGCCCCATTACTATCTCTAATGATGTAGCCAACTCCAGGCTCTCGAGGGTTGCCCTTCATAGCCCCATCAAAGTTTAACTTAACTTTCCCTTCCTTCGAGGGATTCCATTTCACTTCTTTCCTATCTTTTAGTTAACTTGAAATACCTTGCAGAGGAGGCCTAAGAAGCTCCCACCTTTTCTGGATCCTATTATCCCAACTTGTAAACTTACAGGCTCTTTTGATGCCCAATTTGGCTCTTACCACCTCACAAACCCATACCTCAATCTTTTTTATTAATTCCTTTACAAGAAGGAATTTGTCGTTGAAGATCCTCATGTTCCTTTCTTTCCAGATCTGTTATACCAGCATTGATGAGGAAGCCACCCACACAACGCCCCACAATTTATCCCATTTCCAAGTTGCCCAACTAGAAAGGAAGAGAAACAAATCCTTCTGTCTGGGGCCTTCCTAACCCATAGATTGCAACAATCAGTCCCAACATTCAGACGCATATGGACAGTTGCATAACAAATGGTCACAAGATTCACCATCCTTGAAACATAACACACAAATGGTTGGCCCCTAAATGCCGAATTTCACAACCTATCTCTAGTCAAGATACGTTTATGCAATGTAGTCCACAAAAAGGCTCCTACCTTTGGTAAAATTCCTAACTTCTAGCATAACTTCAAGGGCCATTCACCTGAAGTTGCCTGAGCCTTCTGAATTGCATACCCCAGCCTCACATAGTACTCACCTAACTTCGCTCCACACCAGATCACTTCATCATCATCCTCTGAAAGCACCACATGACAAGAGCTCATCTCCTTCAAAAGCTTGAGTCTTTCAACTTCTGGGATCCCACAATCTTTGAAGGAGATCCATTTGCAACAACTTTTCAACTCTCTTTCATCCACCTTTATGTAGTTTTCCACTGCACTGCCAAAGAAGTCCTTCAAACTTTTGACCCACTCTGCCTCTCCCAACACTTTTGCCAATGGGAAAAGACCATTCTAGTTGTCCCTCCAAAATTCTGTGCACTTACCATTTCCTAGCTTCCACTATAGGTGATCAATTATCACCTTGCGACTTTCCCAGATAAATCTCCAGTTAGCAAATCTTCCCCTTGAGTTTTCCATTGTTAATATCCTTTTTGGATAATCTTTGTCCAAATATTTTCTCCTCATAATCTTGCACCAAAAACGGTTTGGTTCTTTGAAAAATTTCCAACTGAGTTTTCCACCCAATGCCAAATTCTACTCATCCATTCGCCTTAAGCCCGCACCACTCTGATTCTTTGGAAAACATGCACTTTCCCACTTAATTAGGGGAAGCCTTCTTGCATCTTTAGCCCCTTCCCACACAAAATGTTTCATGAACCCTTCTAACCTTGCCATGACTTTGATGGTAATCCTAAAGCAAGACATTAGGTAGATTGGCATGGCAGCTAAAACCGATTTCACCATCAATAACCTGCCCGCTAGAGATAACCACCTACACTGCTAGACACTCAACTTCTTTTTGCAATTATTGATTATCTCCTCCCAGTGCTCCAATTTACATATCCCTTGAAATAGAGGTGTCCCCAGATGCTTTGTTGGGAGGCTCCCAATAGGAAAGTCCAGAAACTTGGCTATCCTTCTCTGAGTTGTTTTCTCTATATTGAAGAAAGACATCTCACACTTTTATTTGTTTAACAATTGACCAGACACCGAGGAGTAATTTTCCAACACATTTTTATAGCTTCTACTTATTTCATATTTGCTTCACCCAATAGGACCGTGTCATCAGCAAACTGAGAATGGGTCATCGGGTCCAAACCTTCAGCTACTTTCATCCCCTTCCAAACCCCAACCAACTTTAGCCTATTAAAAATCCTTCCCATTGCCTCTACCATTATCATGAACATAAATGGGGAAATTGGATCCCCCTACCTCAAACCATTCGTGGCTCCAAAAAAATTGCAAAGAGAACCATACACCACAATAGAATACCAGGGTGAAGAGATACCACAAGAGATCATTTATATCCAATGTTTTGAAAAACCAAACCTATCCAATATTGTTAAAAGAAAATCTCACTGCACTCTATTGTAGGCCTTACTAATACCAAGTTTAATTAGCATACCTTTCTTTTTCTTAGATGATATAGAGTGTACATCCTTACCTACAAAAATGATACTATCAATTACTTCTCTTCCCGGAGTGAAGCCATTTTGCTCTTTTGAGACTAATTTTGCCATACCCTTCTTCAAACGATTCGCCATGGCCTTTGCAACAATTTTATATATTGTGTTACAAAGTGAAATCAGCCTATAATCTACAAAGGTTCTACACACTTTCTTCTTTGGGATAATCACTATTGTTGTGTTATTGATGTCCCTAATGAACTTTCATTGTTTCCTAAAATTTTCCACCAGTTGCCACACATCCGCCACTAGGAACTGCCAACATTTTTGGTAGAAATTGGTCGGGAAACCATCAAGACTAGGCGATTTGTCTGGGTTTAACCCAAAGGAAGCCTTTCAGATTTCTTCAAAGGAAAATGGTTCACAGAGCATTTTGTTGTCATCTTCATCAATCAACTTTGGAATACATGACATGAAAGATTCATCTCTCTTTGTGACACTTCCCACATATTTTCCCAACAGTCACCTCATTTTCTATTTGATCTCTTTCTTTAACCATGGACCCATCTGTGTAGTAAATGCTCTCCACCCGATTGGTATCTCTTCTCCCCCTAGTGGTTGCATGGAAGAACTTCGAGTTCCAATCTCCTTCTTTTAACCAAGAAACTCTTGCTTTATCGCGCCAGTAGGGTTCTTCCCTGGCTAGCAATTCTGAATGTTTTTCCTTCAGGGTTTTTTCTTTCACATATTCCTCTTCTAACATACCATGCAACAACACATATTCATTCAACTCTTACAACTCACTTTCCACTTTCTCCTTTTCTGTGAAGATATTTTGAAAGGTTTCCTTATTCCAAGTTTTGCACCTGTCTTTCAAAAACTGTAGCCTCTTATAGAACTTGAAGCTGACAATTCCTTCGATCTGCAAACTTTCTTTCCATCAACCTTCCAACTTCCCCAGTAGATCTTGGTCACACCACCACATAGTTTGAAATTTGAAGAAACTCTTGACTGGTTTCTCACTAACTTTTATCTCTAACATAACAAGGTAGTGATCTAATGCTGACACTGACAAGATGCTTGATTCACATGTTGCACCCTCTCCTAACCATCCTAGACCCAATAGGTATCTATCGAGTCTTTCTGAAATGTTTGTGAAACCCCTTCTCCAATTTGTCCATGTATATTGATTGTTCTTTGGGACACAATCTTCAATCACATTTCCTTCAATGAAATCTTTGAAATCCAACATCGCTTTGCTTACTTTATTAGATCCTCCACTTTTTTCTTCTAAGTCAAGGATTGCGTTGAAGTCACCTCCTAGAATAACTTTAGAGCAATCCATCTCAACCAGTTTTAAGGAAATATTTTTCCACACTTGTGCCTTTCCTTGATGCCTATAGGTCCATATATGTTGAAAATAGGGAATGACAAATCACTCAATTTTCCTTTGACCCAACCTTGACACCAATTATTTTGTTCTTCCACCAATTCTATTTCAACCTTATTGTTAGACCAAAGAAAGCCCAATCCGCCTATAGAGCCAACAACGCTATGAAAAACACCCTTCTAATTCCTACAATATTTTATGAATTTATTGCCTTCTTCTACACTTATCTTAGTTTCTTGGAGCAAAACTATATCAACCTGTAGTCTGTCCAAATGGCGCTTAATTAGGTGCCTTTTGTCAGGGGCTGATAATCCCCTGACATTCCAAGTTAGCACCTTCATTACCCTCCAAGGGAGCCTCTAGCTCCCTTGTATTTCGAGAATTCTTTAATACTTAAAAATCCTTTTCACTGGCTTCTTCCTCCTGTTTTTGCTTATTTGATTTTCTGTCTTTCTCTTTCTTGGCCTTTCCCAAGAGTTTTACTGCTAATTGACTTATGCTTCTAGGATTTATTTCCCCCAACTCATCCCCCTCTGAGAAGCCTTCCTCTGAAATAAATTCTTCTTGATCTTCTGATTCTCCCTCCTCGAAGTTTGGGACAAAAGACCCTCTTCTTCCTCCATCCCTTCGTTGATTCCTTCAATTTCCTTTTCTTTAGTTTTTGTAACCGACCCAACTTCTTTTGGAGATGATTTCCCAGATTTGTGTTTAGATTGGCAATCTAAATTCCCTTCCTTCCATGTTAGGAGGATGCATTCTTTGCTCCCCATCTTTCCTCCCTTCACCTCCTTAGCCTTTTACTTTTGTTGTGCCTTGGGTCTCCATACCCGATCTTTAGTTTGCTTCTTCTTGGGTTGCCAATACTTATTCCTTCTTTGTCTTCCGAAGCACTTTTTGGCTCGGTGGTTTCTCTTTCGGCATATCCTACAGAACATCTTCTCTTCTTCAACTTCAAGCGATTGCTCCCATTGAACCCCATCAACAATCAACAAGATTTTGTTCAGGATTTTCTTTACTACTGCTACTTGGATTCTTGCATAGATGTAGGAGTTTCCTTCCATTATTTCTTCATCTACTTCCATTAGCGTTCCAATTGACCATCCTATTTTTTCAATGCTTTCCTCTGCCCAATACTCTAGAGGCAGATTGTACATTCTAACCCAGACCGGTTTGTCATAGGGCTGCAGAATCATAGGATTAAAATTTGCACTCCATTTTTGCATATAAATTGGGTTCTCTTCCATTTTCCATAAACCCCCACGCAACACTTTCTCTCTTTCCTCTTCTAAAAGAAAAATGGCCACAAAGAAACCTTTTGGCATGAACTTCACTATCTCAACCATTTCCCAGTTGGTTATAATCCAATCCTTTATCCTGCGCCTTTCATATCCTGGACCAATAATTCTACAAATTATTGCCAGTTTATCCAACATTTCCACATCCTCTACTGCCTCCTTTGAAAGATCGATCGCCTCTACTGCATTTTCTCTATAACCAGACGCAACCCTTGTGTTTTTCCCTTCTCCATCTTCGCTGCCCTCCTTTGCAACCCCTCTCTCCACCATATAATATTATAATATTATTATCTAATATATTGTATTATATATTAGATATTATATATGTTACATATTACATAATAAATACATTATAATATTATAATATGTTGTTAAAGTTAGCATATTTCATGTTAATTTAATATATTAAAAATAATTTAATAATTTAAAATACTAAAAATATATTAAGTTATATATGAGATGTTATATATTATATAGTATATATATTTTAATTTGTTATTACATTGTTTTTTAATATATTAGATAATATTTTTTTAATTATATTTTAAGATATAACAAGTAAATAAATATTTAGAATGAATAATATCTTTGTTTGATATTAAAAAAAATTAGAATAATAAATAAATAATGATGTCTTTAAAGAATTCAAAACAAAAATCTAAATTTTGATTAAATGAAAGTAAGACATTTAATCAATAATTAAAAGCTACCCGCTATAAATCCATAAATCCATGGGAAGAACTGATATAATGTAATTTCCACATTACAGGAGATAAAACCTAGCAAAAGTCGCTCACAATCATATACGATGGGGAGGGCAGAGTTTCGGAAGGTCGCGAGGACGTGACTGCTAAAAACATAGGAAAAGGGCATGGGTATGCAATTTTCCCCATTACGACATTGCAATTGACAAAATATGCAGGTGGGTGAATCAGCTATCCTCACCTACAATGGCGGCTCTCTTTCTGTCAGCAATGCCTGTGTTCAAATCTTCAATCCCCCATGGGAATAGCATTCAAATTCACAACATCATACCCATCAAACTAGCCCAACTGAATAAACTACATTTGCATCAACCATACGCAGCCCCTCATTTTTACTCAAGCAGGAGAGGGAGAAGGAGCCTCAAGATAGTCAGGCTAGCCATTCAATCCAGTAGCTCAGTCCACAAGTTTTGCGAGGAGGGGCGATATGACTTGGCTGTGGAGTACGCGCGAGAAATGATTTCAAAAGGTAGCATGCCTGATAAGCTCGCTCTTTCTGCTGTCATTCAAGGGCTGTGCGAGGAGAACTATTTTACCGAGGCTACGGAATTTGTTCTTGTCATTTGCCCGCCTGATGTTGCTACATAAGATTGTCTAATAGATACTCTTTGCCAGAAGGGTCAACTGGGTATTGCCAAGGTTGCACTAGGGCTTATGCGGGGGAGGGGTGTGACTCCTGATTCATCAAGTTATACTCGTTTGATCAATCGGTTAGATAGGAAGAGCCTGGTGGTTGAAGAAGGAGACAATGGAGAAGGGAGTTGAGCCTACTAGTGATGCTCCTCTTACTGAATGAATTAGGCCAAGACAGAAGCTGGGCATGGAGAAAAGTGGAGGCTGTTGGTCACATCTTTTAAGTCTTTTATCACGCACAGTTTTTTGGATTTGAATATGATTGCCTATAAGATGAACTGTTTCTTTCAGTTATTTTAGTGTTTTTTTCGGTTATCTTCTAGCTTGGCTGTGAATAGTAAATATGTAAATTTACATAGTGTAGGATAAGTTTTGACTGACAGATTATCATTTATTTCTAAACATGGTTCCTGACACCAAGTAAAGTTTGAGCTTAGTTCTGGAGGGCTAGGGCAATCAACGTCGTTTGCCCATTATGCAGAGGTCAGACTGTTCGACTTTTATGGTTTGCAAGATTTTGTCAATTCATCCATTAATTAGGTCTAATTTCTAGGTCATCGTAGGATTGAGTTTAATTACACAACTTGCCATTTCTAAACATGGTATTTAACACAAAGTAAAGCTTTAGCTTACGTCCAATGCCTTTGGGCAATCAGCCCCATTTGCCAAGTATGCAGAGATGAGACTGCTGGGCTTTATTGTTTGTAAGGTTCTGGTGATTCGTCCTGCAATTAGATCTAATCTCAAGGGCAGCATAGGATCTATTTTAGTTTCACAGTTTGCCATTTCTCCAAACAGCACTTAACAGAAAGTAAAGTTTTAGTTTGCATCCAATGCACTAGTGTAACCCAACCTATTCACCAAGTATGGAGAGGTGAAACAGCTAGGATTTATGGTTTCCAAGGTTATGATGATTTACCTGCATTTAGGTCTAATCTCTAGAACAGCATTGGCTTAAGTTTAGTTTAACAATTTGCCACTCTAGACATGGCACTTCGATGAAGTCCAGTTCCAGCTAACATACAATGGGGTAGAACAGTCAACCATGTTTGCCAAGTTTGCAGAGGTAAGACTGTTGACCTTTTAAAGTTTACATGGTAGGTGATTCGTTTTCCAATTCAATCTAATATGTAGGTCAGCAGTTTTATCTGAATTTCAACATCCCCAGTTAGAAATTTTACACATCTGAATTTTTAACTCAGGCTCCTAGGAAGTGCAGGGTTGCAATTGAACTCCGAGCCTTGACAGGTACATAAACAAAAGCTTTGCTTTGATATTTAATCATTTATTCTGCCTTTATGATTAATTAGAGATAGTTACTCTTTGTGTCTGTCGTGTTAATGCTAGTTCTAACCATAGTATCAAATAAAAAACTTCAAATTGAAAGAATAAATCACAGTTTATTTTTTGGCCTTATTCAAATTGAAAGAAGAAATCACAGTTTTTTCCGGCCTTGGGAATTAAAACTTTCTTCTTAACTCTATGCTTAACCTTAAGCAACGTATATTTTCAATTTTTATCATTTTCGACCATTAATATAATGGAAGTTATTTATATACTACACTTTGTGGGATAGTCTTGAAAACAAGTCTATATGCCATTTAATTGGTCTGAGCATAATTGACATTGTATATTGATTTTTAATGGCAATGGCTTCTATGGTACCAACTGAAAACTACGTTTTTGGAGCAATGCCAGCTAGCTTTGTACTAATTGATCAACTCATCTTACCCAACACAACATTTCATATTTTTCACTATATCATATACAAATTAGAAAGATTATGTGATGTCTACCGAAAGGCAGTAAGATATGTTACTATGATTAGAATGCACTTGAAACTTGCATTAAAATTCTTTTGAAAGAGCTTGACGCATGCAATTTGGTTGGCTTGGTATGTAAAATCTGGAAATTAAACTAAGCAATGAATATATGCGTGGTTGCTCTGTCTGAAGTAAAACTGTTAACCTTCAAAATAATAAGTAGTTGCTGCTCTAAAGAAATTAAGTATTGAATCTTAATTGAAGGTATGAAAAATACAAGGACCCCAAAATCAATTATATGTTTAGAATTCTTAAGAAAAGAAGAAAAATCTGCTGAATAAGAAAATATACACAGTTCTAATATCAATCACTTGTCTTTCTGTATTTCAAGCCTTTGGTTAGGTGTGATCTCCATGCTTGTGTAAATTCAAACTCAAACTACACCCGTGAATTTGTTACTGTCAGAAAATTAATTTGATGCTGTTTTCAAAAAGCAATATGCAGCTTTTAAGAATCCGGGCAACAAATCAACTAACAATGACCGTCTGAAAAACTGTGAGATGGTAAGTCTGACCACGTGTAGTTCAGAGAAGAATTCCAACAGCCCTTTCCAAAGGCAACATAGTTTACAGCCTTTATTAAATGGAATAAAATTCCGAAGATATTGAATCATTTTTAACATATTAACATTTTATGTCTTCTCTAAGTCTAGGAGCTTTACCTCGTCTGAAGATGTGCAAGCAGTCAGTTCTCACACCCATGTATAGTTGCAAAAAATAGTAAATTAAAACAATATAATCAATGCAGAAATGTTCCAAGGATAAAGATTCGTTAGTTGCTCAACTGGGTTCTAGAGTAAATCTAATTAAGTTCAATTCATTATAAGGGTGCTGTGAGCCCAACTGTAGTTGGCTGCACTGCTACAATCTGCAGGTCTGAAAATAGACCAAAATTGAAGTTGTGAAAATTCTAGAATTGCTTTGACTTAAACCATAGGTCTGAAACTTAAGATAAACTGGAATCTGAACCAAATTGTTCCTGAATCTTCTATAAAGTTTTAAAACTGAAAAGGATGCTATGAAATGTAAATTGTGAAAACTGGAAACTGGAAAGAGAATTAAACCTTCACTTACAGAAAGAATTTTCCTGAGAGTGTAGATGCTGATTGAGGTTCAAATCCAAGACATTATGGATGTTACCTTGTCCAAAACACAGCCTGAGACTTTGTATGTAAACTGCTTTCCTAAAACTTGCCCTACTATACTGCCGAAGAACATTTATTTCCCTATTCATAAAATTTGCCTCCTTTACCTCCTAAAAACCTATTTATAAAATTTCTTCTACTTTCAAAAAACATGCTCTACCTTTCTACCCGAGATAACTTTTCTGAGAGGATGTGGATGTCGATTTGAGCACAAATCTAAGACAATATGGATGCTACTGAGGCCAAAACTGTGTCTAAGACTTTTGCTCAAGAACTGCTTTCATAAATTTTGCCCTACTCTTCTACCTAAGATTCTATGCACTATATTTTTTTCTACTTTAGCTCTTTTGCCTTTTGAATGTAGGATTTTTCTCTCTGGATTCACAAGATTTGTCCCAATGGATCTGCAAACACTCGAGAAAATGTCATAGTAGATAATGAATTATCAGCCCCCTTGAATTGCTCTGCCCCTATGCTATTGTAGTGAAGGGCCAAACAGATTTGTCAAGTGAAAATAAATCCTAAAAGTTTTATTCAAATTTCATATGAATGAGCTAAACAGCTCTACCATGGCCAATTGGAGGGAGGGGATGCTGATTAATTTGATATAAGTAAAGCTTATGATCAGGTTAATTGGGAAGCCTCGATCAAGGTTCTACTCAAGTTTGGATTGAGTATGGATTGGTGCAAATGGATATTCAATTGCATTTGCACTCCAAAATTTTTAGTCATCAGCGGATGCTCATATGCTTCTTCAGTGGCTCCAGAAGCCTTTGACAAGAGGGCCAAGAATCATCTTTCCTGTCCATTATAGTGGCAGAAGCACTAGTTTGGACATTCACTCATGCAAGGAAAAGGAAGGAGATGGTCTCTTTACGACATTTGGAGGGAGGAAAACCTCTAATGCAATTTGTAGATGGAAATGTGCTAGCAGGCAAAGCATTTATCAACAAAGCAAGACAAATCAAGAGAATGTTTATGATGACACTTTAAGGAAGAGCATTAATAACAATGATTCCAAACACTTTTTCTCTTAATGATGCCCAACAATGACAAATATATTTGGCAGACTCTGAAATTTGCGATTGGTTAATTAACTCCTCATTATCTTGGAGTCCCTCTTTTTGTTGGGCGATGCAGGGAATACCTTTGGAACAATCCAATTTAAAAGAAATAAGGAAATGATATCTTCTTGGAAGGGTAGACAGTTTTCATACTTAAGGCAACTCCATCAGATGTGCTTTTTTTACAAGAGAAGCCAATTTATTTATTCCCAATCACAAAAGCACTATTCTTTGGTCTGAGCATGAAGTGAGTCATGCAATTTCCTGCTGAAAGCCACCTAAAACACCATGCAACTTCCCCTAATTGAATGAAAATGAATCTCTCTCAAACCGACCGGTGAAACTGGTATTTAAAACTTGGGAGCTATAAACATAACCCAGAGGACAATCTGGTTTGGAGGATATATGGAGAATATCTTCAGCTTTGGAACTTGGGAGCTATAAACATGACCCTTAGGGACAAGCTGGATATATAGGAAACAGCATGTTCTATGGGAAACTTATGAACAGAAATACTAGACTGCAATGACCCATCTCAGAATTTTGCTGCAGTTCCTTATCAAGGTTTACGATGGGCCATAGTTACAATATCGGGATCTTACCTACCACACATTGAATTCGGATGTAAAGGATGGTGTCAAGGTCAAATTCTGGATTGATTGATGGAATGGAAAACCATCTCTGAGTGCTAGTCTGTGATTCTTTGTGCATAGTGAACTTTGGAAACAAGTATGGTGAGAACAAGTGAGAGGCTATGATTATGAGACAGAAGGAAAACTCTATAAGAAAGTTATGAGAGATACTCCCGTGATCCATCTCAGAATTTTTCTGTAGTCCCTAATCAAGGGATCTGATATTTGGTCTTTATGTCACAATGTTGAGATCTTGTCTACCATACATTGAGTTGGGATAAAAAGGATATATTCAAGGCTAGATTCTGGTTGATTCATGGCATGGGAAACTACCTGTTAGTGCTAACGTATGACTCTCTGGTGAACTTTGGAAACAAGTACAAGGAGTACAAATGAGAGGCTATGGGATGAATATAAAGCAGGTTCAAGCTGAGTGTAAAGATGGAAGGATTTCTGTTGGCTCCGTCTAGACAAATACCTCTGTTAATTATGAATTATTTTCCACACACATGACACTCTTTAATGGTTTGACTTCCTTTCACGAAGGTACTTGGTGAAGAGTGGATACGGTTGCCCAATTTATGGCCTGTCTCTGCTCTGAGGTTTATATTGAAATCAATTTTTTGTGCAAGGAGAGCTTGCCAAGCACATTTCTTCTTATGGATGCCTCTATGAATGAAAATTCAAATGCAGAGAAGTAAAAAGATAATTGGATTCTGTGGGACTTCAATGCACATCCTATGCTGTGAAGAATAATTGCAAATAGTAGACCATTTACTAGTTTAATGTAAATCTAAAACAATACCTTGCCAGCAGTTCATGCACAAGATGTGATCCCAAAAGGTAACATTGGCATAGCTACCAAATCTTGGTGGATGTGGATTTTCTGGATGTAGGGTACTTGGTCTGATTCAATCCACACAATTTTTTATCATTCTACCATCTTAAAAATTAAATTCACATCTCTGCAAGACCTTAACATATAATTTACTCTGCTAGGCCCAATGATTAAGGTTTTAGCAGACTTATCCATACTAGTTCACAGATCACCAGATGAACTAGTGCTGTGATTTGGGGCATGACAGTTGAATAATTCAGCCAGTGCACAGAGCATAGCTTGTGCTACATACAATCTGGAGGAAGCACAGGTACTTGTGTTGGATGTATGCATTGTCTGCCAGTTTAAATTGGAATAAATTGCAACATAGACATATTCATCATTCTAATGTTACTCCAAGGCATTGTATCCGAAGCTTTCTCACTCTTGAATCAGCATGGCAATGTGAACAAGGTACACTGGTTTGATGAGTTAAATGAGGCTGTCAACTTAATGGTGCACTTGGGAGTCTTGCAACTCCAATACAATGAACTTAGTCTGTGCAGCGGGAGGAGGCTGTAGGACTGGTCCAATACCCAGGACTTTGTGAGCTGACCCCTAACTTTCTGTAAGTGGTTTATGTGCAGGGGGTTCAATCCAACACTTAAGAATGGCTTCAGATGCTCACCTAACAAGCTGAATGGAGCTGCTTATGGCATCTCAAGTATTCAACTTTGGATTAATGCTTACAGACACTTGTTTCAGTTCAGCAATCTTCATACAGCGCTTGTAGTAGTGGCAATGCTTGTCAGCCGATAGGCTATTATAGGTGGGGAATCCCACCGGAAAAGTCTCCCGTCTGATGCCGGTAAATTTTCCAGGTCTCCCGCTGCCAGATTTTGGTTGCTCCGATTCCCTATGCATTCCAATAAGCACGTATGATGTTGATTGCTTTGTACACTTGACCCTTCGCTTTCCTCAGGGGTCCCCTGTCCTGTGCACACCCACGTTTGAATACACGCTGACCAGGACAGATTCAGCTACAACATCTGACAGAAATTTTCTCCCCCCCAACTTGTATGCATCAATCGATGTCCATACCCAATTTCAAAGGAACTTCTACCATCTTTTCCAGCTTATAGAAGAAAGCAAAAAGCCACGCAAATCTTCAGATGGCATAAGGTAGATTTTGGCGTGGAATATGTGGTGGAGCGGTGCCTGTAAGTACATGAAACGCAGATCTTGGAAGCTGGCTTATGTCACCATGTATGGCTCTGCGTGTTCCTGCGCCGTTCCACACCATTTTTGGGGTCTCCGTGCTTGCCCTGCAATTTAATAGGCCACCAAAACTTAGTTGCATACAATAAATGTCTACCAACGTTAAATGGCTCTCACCTGGGCGCAAGACACACAAGACGGACGAATTTGGCTGTGTTTTCCAACTGTGTGTGGTTTTTTATAGGCGTTGTATACATAGTTTTGGATTGGACTTGGAAGTAAAGGGAAGAACGGAAAACGTTGGGAAAAGCCCTTCAGAGATTTGGACTGGTTTATTTTATATTGTCGCTGACCAATTTGGGTGAGTACCATCCTCCCACTCTCGAAGCTTAAGGCTCTTCAGATACTCTGTTTGGTTGATTAGACATTCTGTTTCCTTATGTTTACAGTGGAGTAGAGGCAGCATAGCAGCTCTGCACGAAAGGCATTGAAGTGGCCCCTGGACGTGCTTCTTTTCATTTGGCGAAGCTCAACAATCAGTAACCCTTCAATACTTGCTTTACATTTTGATTTTCTTGGTTTTACTTTTTAATTTGGAAATCTTGCTTATTTTGATTTCCGTATGAGGGCAATGATTGGGAGGGTAGATTGTGACTGTAAATACCCATGTCTTGATTACTAAAACTAAAATAAATCAATAGTAGTTGCAATTGACGTGCTTGGAAGAAATCAAATGAATGCATATCTGTGTCGATTTTGTAGTGGGCTTTATGTATTTACAAGTTCAAACTTGGGAAGAGGTGGTGGTTTGGGGTATCCTGCATGGCCTCCCATACCAAATGCAATGCTTTTTGCTCTTTTTTTGGGTACCCTTGACCTGTTTAGATTTGGCCCTTTGTGCTGTGTAGGTTTATATTTTCTTCTGTGTCTTTTTGCAAGCCATATGCTCATACTTGAGAGAGTTCCTTTAGTTTGGTACTCATTGAAGGTGACTGTACAAAGATAGAAAGCTGCTTCACACAAAGAGATGGTTCAGTCCACCCAAACAGAAACACGTACATATCTGTGACTTCAAAAGTTACAGATAGTTGAATGGAAGCTTGTAATGTCCCCATTTTTAGCACTACACCTTTCAGTGATTGATGGCCTATCCCCGGTGAGCTGTCGGCTAGCAGAAACTCGAATCAGGGTTTCCAAACTTCTTAGAGGATGTTTTCATCTTTTTGCTAAGTCTGCATTTGGAATTGTTGATTTTGGATTGTGGATTCTTTCTGGGTTTTCAGAGAGCTTCGCGTTGGTGGTTTCGGTTTGACATTCTGAGCAATTACATGGATTTACTATTTTTAGCAGTTGACTTATTGACTCCTAATCAGTAGGCTTCACTATGGCAGTCTGTTCAGACGGTATGGTTGAATTTGGCTTCTAATGCATTTCCATGGTGATATAAAATATTTTATATTATAATGTTATAATTTAACATTATAATTCCTTGTTCTAGCATCATGAACTAATATTGTCTTTAAAAGGGGGACATTGAAGGGTATTTTTCACATGGAGGAAATATTTTAATATTTCTAAAGGCCAAATTTTAGCTAGAGGATTTGGATGCCAACTTTGAGGGAGATATTATTTTATTAAAAGATTTATTTTTGCTCTTAAAAAGGGACGCCACTCTTGGAGGGAAAATGAAGTCAAATTCAAATTGGAAAAAGGGCGCACTTTCTAGAAGCATCTAGAGATTCTCTACTAAGTCTATAAAAGAAGGCCTTCTCTCTTCATTTTATCATCTTATGACTTGAGTAATGTTATGCTGTCGAAATGGTATTGGGATTGCTTCGAGGAATGAATGCCTCCTAGCCTTGGCTCGACTTCTTGCTTGAAAAATAGCAACTAGTGGAGAGTTAGTTTGTAGTTGAGTGGATTTTGTAGTGAAATTTTTGCATTGTAGTAGTTATTTTGCATTTGTAGTTCAATTTCTAGCATGTTAATGAAGTTCTGGAGTTGCTGATTTAGTATAGCTGCATGTTGTATTTGCTCATAAGTCAAAAAATAAAAATATATTTGTTCTGGGTATTGGCGCCCATTTGTGCAAATTTTGGTGATTTATAATGAAGAATCTGATTTTATCTTGTTGGTAGAACATTTCTAGAGGCTGTACCATTCTGTTCCGCCTGGCAAGTGTTTAGAAAAAAGAATACTTCAATTTGTCAGCTGTTTCTTTGTCTAGTCTTCATTGTCATCATCCTAGCATTCGTTTGCATCAAGTCTCATGTCATTCTGACAAGTATTGAGTGAGTTGTGAGCATTTTAGTGGATTTTAAGGTTGTTGGTTTTGCATTTAAAAATGCAGATCTGATTTGATCAGAATCTTAAATCTGGTTTTTGAGAGAAGAAATCAGTTTGGTATTTCCATTAAGCAAGGAGAATTCTATATCTAAATGCTCGTTGAATTGTTCTAACTATGCTCTTGGCAGGCGAATTCTCTATCATATTGTAGGCTGACAGTAGTACTGGCAGCAGTTCTTAATCTTGCTTAATTATCTGATTTGTAATGCTCATCTTTACATTACGTAATTGCCTTGTAATATCTTACATCTCCACCCTATGGTAGCTCCTTTCCCATTCCGGGTTAGAAAGCACATTCTGGGTGTCAATTTACTTTCAACATTCTATCTTATTTCTATTCAAGCATTGTAATTTTTGTTATCTCCGCCATATGGTCACCTCATTTCCATATTGGATTGAGTAAAACATACTTGGTGTCGAGTGTGCTTTCAGTACATTAGATTGTAGGGATCCTCTGACCACATGCTTGTCGTTCGCCGGCGCATTCTTGGTTAGAATTCTTGCATAAGCATTCTGTTTAAGATCCTCTAACCAATGCTCACACCTTGCTCATATCGGGATCTTGGTGTACATTCTGGTTAGAGTTGCTTCAACATCGTTTTGGTTTAGCTGCTAACCTTAACGGGTGCATTGATTTGTAACTTGCAATTTGAAAAGGTTGAAAAAATTTGGCTCGGAATATTTCAGTGGTATCAGAGCCAAGATCCTGCCATCCTGTGCCCAACAAGGTTTAGTGATAGTTGAATGACAGAGAATTCAGTTTCTACATCAGAGATCAGAACGGAGTTCAGTTTAGTTTAGAAGTGGCAGTTAAACATGGCTAAGAAGGAAGAGATAAAGCTGGAAGAAACACTTTTTACAGCTGGAAATAGACTTGACAAAGAATTTCAGTCAAGGGAAGATGAAGAGAATAATCTTCAAATATTGGAACAATGTTTGAGACAGGTGAAGCAATCACCTTCTTATTTGATGCAGTTGGCAATGTCACCTACAGTAACCTTTTTAAAACAGCCCTATTGGTTGGGACATCTAGATGAAGAAACCAAGCTGTTGATTTCTTCTTGCTTCATGGAGATGATGAGAATTATGGCTCCCCTAACACCCTATGATGATTAAACCATGAAAATCATTCTGAATATGATTGTGGAGAGTTTTCAAGATCTAGATGAAACGGGAAATAAATTGTTTCCAAGAAAAGCTGCTATATTGAAGACATTTTCAGAAATTAGAGTTTTCCACCTTTTAATAGATTTAGAGATGGAAGTTCAAATCTATTGTTTGTTTAATTATCTCTTCTCTTCAACTTGGAGTGAGCAAGAAGAGGATGTTATTGCAGCTGTGAAGAATATTCTTGTTCTCACCATTAATGAGGTTGATGAAATTCCGCCTAGTGTCCAATCCTTCCCCTTGGAGGCATATGAACATGAAGAAGAGGATTCTCCTATTGTTGCTATGTTGATTAAGGAATTGTTCAATCATTGTGAGGAGAAACTGAAGCCACTTTTGGAGAAATTAGAGCAAGATGCAAGAAAGATTGGTGGTCATGATGATAGAGATATTCCCAATGAGTCCATACCCGATCATGTTGATGATTTGGTAAAGAGGGATTCTCTTCATGTTGCTGCCCCAACTTCTCAAGAAGTTCTACATGAAGAAATCAGTGTAATACTTCCTCATGGTGAAGATAATGACGGTGAAGTATTCAAAACAACAAGCAATGAAGATTTCTCATTCCATTATGAAGGTGACACTGGGTTTGAGCAGCAAACCGAACCATTGGAGAGAAATGTTTTTGATGATATCAGCTTTAGTGATTTGGGACTTGACTTATTCAAAGAGTCATCACTACAAAGGGAGCATGATAAGTTTTTCCCAGTTGATCATCCTAATCAACCCACTAGCATTTGGGATCCGGGTGTGTTGGTACCAAGGTATGAAAGAGAACCCTTGTGGGATGAATTTCCCTTTGATCCTGATGAAGAACAAAAATCAGATTGCACTGCAAACTATGAGGTAGCCATTGAAAAGGAAGTTGTCTTTGAAGAAGAGTGTTCAATGAAGCTTCATAATGAACACTTTGAAGTGGTTGCAACCACTAAAGAAGAAAATGTTTCTACAAAAGCTTTCCGAACAGTGGATGATTATGACCCATTGAGCAAGTTGGATGTTGCTATAATATTTGATCAAGGAGACAGTAATGAAGAAGAAGAGCTAGAAGACCTTATGGCTCTTGAAGATGGAAAGTTTGAAGCTGTTATTAAAAACAAATCTGATTTTTCAATGCTTGAAGCTGATCGCAAGCAATGGATTGAAGAATTCATGGAGTATGATGCTCTTTATGACAATGAGCATTCTCAACAAGTTGGTGGTGAAAGACAAGAATGTTGGAGTAGCTTTGAGGGCAGCAAAGGCGTGAAACGAAGTTCTGATTTTCAGTTGCAGCCTATCAACAGTTTACCGTCTTTGCATACTCTTGGAAGGGAAGATCAAGTCAGAGAGACCCTTGAAGAGGAAGTGCAAGTTCTATCCCAATTTGATCGCACTCGCAGTTTGATTGAAGAGCTCTACTGGAAGGCTCAACTGGAAGAGAGACTAGGAGGAGTAAAAGATGAAGTTGCTCTTCCCAATTTGCAACTTATCAGAGATTCTTTGGAGACCTTGAAGTCTGAGTACATGCACTTGATTGAAGACCGAGATTGTGCCATTGAAGTTGCAAAGAAGAACATTTGTGCTTTTCAAGAAAAAGAGAGTATGGTTGATGAGCTCACTTTGGAGCTCGAATCAACAAGAGACATGTTGAAAGAAACTCAGCTGGCTCTAACGGAGGTTGAAGACCAGTTTGCTGACTTCAAACTTTTCAAGGAGCAAGAGGGTGCACAAAAAGCTGAAGAAATCAAGCAAGTGATTGGAGAGCTTGATTGTCTTCAAGAGGAGTTTGATCTTGAAAGCATCTCAAGAAAATCAGAAGTTGTATGTGTTGGTTTGGAGCAGCAAGATGAAGGGAATAACTTTTGAGTTTTTGACAATCCTCTCTTTGAAGGTGGTGATGAAGGAGATTATGGCAATCCTCTCTATGTGATGGAAGATGAAACAGAGAATGAGACTGAGTATGGTTTCCAGTGCTTGGATGCTTTGATCTCACTCCATGTGGATGTGCCACATTTGCTGATTAGTAATGAATGCATAAGTGGGTTTGAGGATGAAGTTTCTACATGGGAGGTGACGAAGAAAGGTAATTTCAACATCTATGACATCAAGGTGTTGATGAGACAAGTTTTGGTAGTTGTTGGTAACTTCATTACAGCAGCAACGAGTGAAGATTTCAGACCTACTACTCAAGAGGAATGGGAAAAAGGTGAACTAGATTTTGGTGGTTGCACTCTTGACAATCCATCCCTTGGGTGGAATGATGTTTGGAATCATATTGATCAATTTTGGGAGCTGAATTTGAAGCCACTCTATGTTTCATACTCCCTTAATGTGGAAGCTTTCATGGTTAAGCTTAAGGATTTACTAGATGGGGCATCAATTTCGTGAGAAGGCACTTGGTTCTCACTAGCATTTGGGAATGTGTAGAGATTTCTTTTCAGTGTGTTGAAAATCACATTCAGTTGGGTATCCATGCTTGGGATTCTCAACTTGAGTTGTTAGAGTTTATTACTTATGGAAAATACTTTTGGAGGGATAAGGATCAAATTTCCAAATTTGTTGATGTTGTTCCCTTCTTTTCCAGCTACTTGATGGTTCCGTTCGTTCATCAACAAATGGATTGGAGAGAAATTTTGAATATGGGTTGGAGAGATCAACGATCAGTAGTTCTTGGAAGTGACTTTCAGCTCAGACAAGGGCAGATTTTGAGACACGAGCTTGGTGGTTGGAGGCAGACCAACCACCTTACTTATGGAGTTACTTTCATTCAGGAGAGTTGGTTCCTCACTCCTTATCAAAGAAGTGGTAGTTTTCTGATGGAGATGGCTTTAGCGTGTTTTTTAGCCACTTTGGAGGTTTGTGATGCAAACTCTGATGGTTTATTTTTATTATTGGTTCATGACAGCGAGCTACCCCATGCTTTGATTCTACATTTTGAGACTCTTGGGGTTGGAATTGTGAAAAACTTCTTCAAACATCATAGTTGTGCCATGATAATTCAGTTGAGGCATAGGGAATTCATGTGGAGTCATGAGTTTGAATTTGTTGAGCCCTTGCAAAGGATTGCCTTCCTCTTTGCAAGCAAATTTGAAGATGTCACATTTGTAGTCATGGTTATGTTTGTTACCATGTGGAGGTATGCTGAAGAGTTCGATTTTGAGTTGAGTAGGCTATCTTTCTTTTTGCCTAGGATTGTGATAGACATTGGTATGGTTGATATTTTTGACTCAGAGCATTTTGGACATGAGACATTGCATGAAATTGATCTCAGTCCTTTAAGATTTCTTAGTTTGAGTATCATGGACGGTAACATTTTGGAGTTACAAGGGAGGTTGGTGCAGCATTGGCGAGATGTCTTCACTAATGAGATCAGAGTGGTGCAGCATTGGCATGGTGGGTTTTCCCTGAGACAGACTTGGGACCCTGGAATCTTACTTGTTGGGGTATTGATCGGTTCTATATTCTATGGAGTTGTGGTGGCATTGCTTGAGGACAAGCAATTTTGGGAAGGGCGGACTGTAATGTCCCCATTTTTAGCACTACACCTTTCAGTGATTGATGGGCTATCCCCGGTGAGCTGTCGGCTAGCAGAAGCTCGAATCAGGGTTTCCAAACTTCTTAGAGGATGTTTTCGTCTTTTTGCTAAGTCTGCATTTGGAATTGTTGATTTTGGATTGTAGATTCTTTCTGGGTTTTCAGAGAGCTTCGCGTTGGTGGTTTCAGTTCAGCGTTCTGAGCAATTACATGGATTTACTATTTTTAGTAAATTCTATTTTTAGCAATTGACTTGTTGACTCCTAATCAGTAGGCTTGACTATGGCAGTCTGTTCAGACGGTATGGTTGAATTTGGCTTCTGATGCATTTCCATGGTGATATAAAATATTTTATATTATAATGTTATAATTTAACATTATAATTCCTTGTTCTAGCATCATGAATTAATATTGTCTTTAAAAGGGGGACATTGAAGGGTATTTTCACATGGAGGAAATATTTTAATATTTC